>JASDQU010308436.1:100130-127567 GCA_032191745.1 Picea mariana | reverse complement strand
TTCCCCCCCCCTCTAAGTGTGGTAGGTGTGTCCAACAAAACAAAGGTTAATTAGATGGTTAAGTCATGTCTTATGGACATGAACGTATTGAGCACCAAAGAAGATTTGAACATCTTATCTTTATGTTGCTATGATTATCTATTTGGGATGGATTGGTTGGATACACATCATGCTCTATTGGATTTTCATATCAAAGCATTCACTTTCTTGGATGAAGAAGGGAACCAAAGGAAAGTGTAGGGAATTCCCAGGGCAGTAACCATTAGAAGAATTTTAGCATTGCAGTTGAAGAAATGTTATAGAAGAGGATATCAAATATTTGTAGTTCATATGGAGACACCTAAAGAAAAGGTCCTAAATTTTGAGGATTATGTAGTCCTGAAAGAGTTTGAAGATTATATTCAAGGGGGTACCAGGACTACCCCAAAAGAGAGACATTGATTTTTATATAAATCTGACACGAGGAGTAGCTCATGTGTCAAATACTCCTTACAGAATGAGTACATCATAATTGAAAAAGTTGCAAATGCAAATTGAAGAAATTCTGAAGAAGGGGTATATACATCCAAGTGTGTCAGCTTGGGGTGCCCCAGTCTTGTTTGTGAAAAAGAAAGATGGAACGTTAATATTGTGCATTGATTTCAGATAGTTGAATAAAGTGATTGTCAAGAACAAGTATCCTCTACCAAGGATCGATGATATTTTTGATCAATTGAAGGATGAAAGATATTTTCAAAGATAGATCTCAAATCGAGATACCATCAGGTAAGAATTAAAGAAGAAGATATCAATAAGACTGCCTTCAAGACAAGGTATGGTCATTATGATTTCACAGTGGTGCCATTTGGGTTGTCAAATACACCAACTATTTTCATGTTCTTAATGAATGGTGTTTTCCAAGAATATTTAGATAAGTTTGTCATTGTCTTTATGGATGGCATTCTTATATACTCTAAATCGGAGGAAGAGCATGAACATCATTTGAAGATGGTGTTGCAAGTATTAAGGGAGCATCAGTTGTGTGCCAAATTGAGCAAGTGCTCATTTTATCAGAAACAAATTCATTTTTTGGGGCATATCATCTCAAAAGATGGGATAGCAGTGGACCCTGAGAAGATAGATGCCATTAGAGAATGGTCAACACTAAAGAATGTGACAAAGGTCAGATCATTCATGGGACTTTTAGGTTACTATAGGATATTCATTGGAGATTCTCAAAGATAGCACACCCAATCACTTCCTTGCAAAGAAAGGGTATGAATTTTCAATGGACGTTGGACTGTGAAAGGAGTTTCCAACATTTGAAGCAATTATTGACAAGTTCTCCAATACTAAGGATTGCAAACCCAAATGAAGATTTCATTGTATGCACAGATGCATGTAATGAAGGACTTGGTGGAATCCTCAATCAAAATGTATTCTTGATATGTTATGAATCAAGGAAGTTGAAAGAGAATGGAAGAAACTATGACACTCATGATTTGGAGTTGGAAACCATAGTACATGCCCTGAGGAAATGGAGACACTACCTCATGGGAAAAAGGTTTGAGCTAAGAACATATCAAAATGGTTTGAAATATTTATTTGATCATCCAAATCTAAATGTTAGGCAAAGAATATGGTTAGAATTTCTAAGCGAATATAACTTTTATATAAAGCATATCAAAGGGAAATAAAATAAAGTGGCTGATGTACTCAGCAGAAGGGTGCATAAAATACGTGCTACAACCATCAAAATGTATTAGACTGATGTTAAAAGAAAAATTCTAGAGGCTACAAATAAAGATTTGCAATACAAAGAATTGATTGCAAAATTATAGCAAGGTAAGACACCACAGAAGATGGATATTTATAAGTTGGGAGTAGATGGAATACTGTTGCACAAGAACAAAATTTTTGTACCAAATGTCTAGGAATTGAAATGTATAATTCTACATGAGATGCATAATGTTCCTTATGTAGGGAACCCTAGATATCAGAAAATTGTAGCAGAGGTCAAGAGCCAATACTTTTGGCCAGGTATGAAGACAGAGATAGAAGAATACAATGCATGATGTATGGAATTCCAGAAAGTTAAAGAAGAACATAGGCACCCAGCAGGATTGTTGCAACCTTTCCCATTCCTGAATGGAAGTGGGAAGTGGTGACAATGGATTTTATTATGAGATTTCCCAGAATAGGCAATATACATGATTTGATTATGGTGGTGGTGGACAAGCTTACAAAATCTTCCCATTTTATTCCACTAAAAACTACTCACAAGGCAACAGATGTCGCTAATATTTTCATGAAGGAAGTGGCACGATTGCACGGAATTCCTAAAACGATTGTCTGACAGAGACCCAAAATTCACCTCAAATTTCTCGAAAGGATTTTTCAAAGGATTTGGGACGAATCTAAACTTTAGTACAGTTTACTATCCTAAGTTTGATGGATAGACAGAGAGGGTGAATAGAGTGATAGAAGATATCTTGAGAATGTATGTGATGGATAAACAATCCAAATGGGAAGACTACCTACATTTAGTAAAATTCACTTACAACAATGGGTATCATACATCATTGAATATGATCCCATTTGAAGCACTTTACGAAAGAAGGTGCAATACTCTAGTGAGTTAGGATAACCTAGCTGGGGCTAGAGTTGCTCAAGGAGATGGAGGACCAAATGTTAAAAATTAAGAAGAATTTGAAAGCTACCCAAGACAAACAAAAAATTTATGCTGATAAAAATAGAATCCATAGATAATTCAAAGTGGGTGATCATGTTTTCCTGAAGGTGAAAGCTAACAGGAGTTCCCAAGCTGGGAAGTTGCACCAAGTTGGCAACCAAATTTTGTGGACCGTTTGAAATCCTAGAGAGGATTCGTCTAGTTTATTATATGATTGCATTGCCTACATCTATGTCTATTCATAATGTATTCCATGTATGATTGCTAAAGAAATACATACCTGATGCTAATCATGTTGTTGATTTGAATGTTATTCAGGTGGAGAAAGAAGGCACTTTCCAAGTGTATCTGGTGCGCATTTTGGACCGGAAAATCAAACAACTCCGGAATCGAGCCATAGGGCTTGTAAAGTTCCAATGGACCTGGTACGGACCTAAAGACGCTACTTGGGGACATGAGGATGCAATGAGGGCAGAATACTCGCATCTTTTTGAAAAAAAATTGAATTTTTTTTTTGTATATGGGTACACGATGCACTGAGGACAATTCATAAATAAGGGGAGGGGATATTATAATATCCCTCAGCTGAACCCAAAAGCAAGTGTAATCCAAGTATATTTAAGCTAGTGAGTTGTTTAGACATCATTTTTGTAATACACCTTTTATGGCATGGTGCATGCATATACTGCATAGTAAAGTGATGTAGTGTGCACATTTTTGGATACGCACACAATAACTAAAGTGCGCACAACCTTGAGGACAATGGATACCCTGCGTAGTAACTAAAGTGCATGCAATATTAAGGTCAGCGAACCTTTAGGTATATGATATGCATTATAGGCTAGTGAGACATTATTATAAGCCAGAATGCTTATGTTTTAGAATTAGGTCAGAATGCCTAGATGTTAAAGGCCATCATGCCTATTTTGTATATGTCTCATGATTAATATAAAATACATCACTGCGAGCAGGCCACCCATAATAAAAGAGAAGGGGGACTAGATTCCACCAGTTAGGGAAAGGGAGGGCCAAAATCTAAAGAAAGGGATAAGTGAGAGAGCTTAAGCCAAAAAGAAATATTAAATTAATATTTCTTAGAACATAAAGTATGGATAATTATTTTATCCTATGTCCTAAAGAAGGGGAAAAGTGTATCAGAGTAGCTTCCAACATGACAAGTGTCAAGTTGGAGACATTCATACTTATTGTTGAGACTTAGTGCCTTTTGGGGAGCTTACCATTTTTCCTTGGACGGGAAAATGATTTTTTGGGGGGAATACATTCTGTCAGTTGGGGAGCTATCCTCGTACCTTTCTATCACTGTACATGAACCTATTTTCATGGCCATTTTCATGTTAGCATACCTGTCATCTTGGGATCGGGATTAAAGAGGAGGTTTTTCAGGCACATGAGCAATTCTATGAGTGAGAGAATTATTGGGGATTGATTTCTTGAAGGTGCTAAACTATAGCTACAGTACTCTGAGATTTCCAGTCCGGCCTGTTGTTGAAGCTCTGGAAGGGATGTGGAGCATCCGAAGGACTGTTGAGCAAAGAAGGGGAACACTTCCTTGGGTGGGACAAGCATGTGGGGAATGAGAGGCTGTAGGCTGTCGGTTGAGTGAGCACTTGAGATGGAGTCTTTCCTGTTGACCGTGAACTTTTAGCCTAGTTAGGAACCCCTTACCCGAGTGGAGTCTAGTCCTAGCTCGGGGGTGACTCACTGTTGAAAGTGATGAACAGTGTAGTCTAATGCTGGGAGGTTCATGGAGAATTTGGGAGGTTCGTGGATGATGTGAACACATTTGGTGAAATTATTACCAAGATAAGTATCGATTATGTGATGAATTTATATGCTGCATTCTAATTTATGTGTTAATTTATGGGATTTATTGCATGTGTGATCATATTTGTCTATATGTTTAAGGGTATACCCCTGTGTATGTTGCATCTTTGTGATTACTGATAATACAACCTGAAAATCGTATATTTACAGAATGCAATTGGTTGTTTATGTTTTATATGTGAAGCTTCTGCTAGAGCATTTTATGTATATGTTTAATTGCTTGCAGTTCAGTATGCATGTATGCATGTGTGTGTATATACATATTTTAAAAGAAAAATTATGTGACATACCTCAGTTGGATACTGGGTTGTTACCTTATGTTGTTAGAACTAAGTTAAGTGTCTAAGTAGTGACGTCCGCCTACTTGTTTGTTGTCAGGGAGGTACGTCACACCAGCCAAATTATAGAATATCAAGAACAAAGGGCGAGTGGGAACACAACTTCATTTTTCATGTCTGCATACATTATGGATGTCCTTTTCCTCAAGACACCTTTTCCATTAATGAGATGGAGCTGGACTCGAGCTAACACAAATCCTATTCATGTATACCACTCCAAAATCTGGGAAGATAAGGACAAAGTCTTTGTCTATGAGATTTTCAACGATTTAATGGTACCAATGCATGTCATTATCTTCAGACATTCACCTCCCAGGATTTCATATAAAGTTGTGGCAAACTTAGGCAACGTGGAAAACTGGTACATGGAAGAAAAGTTCTGATATATTAGGGTTTTTGGCTACTATGTTCCCCCATATACCCCGTTTCTATTCTTAACAAACAAGCAAGTATGTCGAGAAATCACCAGGAAAACTCCAGGAACACTGGAAAAGTGGCCTCCCCAAAGTTTTGCAGAGGAAAAAATCAAAATCTCTAGCTACACAACAAATAGAATCCCAAGGTTCAACGGATACAAATATTAGCAAGAAAAAAATGCAAGAGAACACAGAGGAAACTGAGATCTTGAAATAAGAAACCAAGATCCCAGTCTGAGAGGAAATACCCCCAAAGATAGATACACAAGTTAAATAGATCAAGGATCAATCAAATACCCTCTCAAAAGTGGTAGGAGACACACCCTTGTCTCCATCAAACGAACCAGACACAGATGCTATCATAAAACAAGCATCCAAAGAAACCGACAATACCATTCCATCTGTCACACCCTTAAAATATACAAATGGAAACCCTAATGCAGAGATAATATTTAAAGAGGATTTAACACGTATCTCTATAGAAGAATTACCTCCTAGTGATCTCTTTTTTAGCAAGAAAAGGAAGGCTGTGGTGAAGTAAGAAACATACAAAAAAGCAGGTGCAACAAGTAAAAAGTACAGAATATTAACAGATGGAGAAGCCTTGGAAGATGAAGAGTTTTCCTATGAGATAACAGGAACATTGGGGGATTATGAAACGACCAACCAATATTCAGTTGGAACCTTGAAAGAATGGTTGAAACAAAAGGACCTGTTGATTAGCAAATTACAGACTCAGATAGAAGTTGTAGATACAGATGCCAGGAATGAGGCATACAAAGACTTTGAAGAAACCAAAGTAGCAAACCAACAAGAAATCGAACATCTCAAATCCAATCTTGAGAAAATGCAACAGTTGGCTCAGACAAGTCAATCACAGGTAAGTCAACAGGAGGAGTTAATAAAAAAACAACAATTTAAATTAAATTCTACTGAAAGCCAGGTCATAGATGTAGTGGTATTTCGTACCCAAGCCATCGAAATACAAACAAAGATAGAAGCAATTCAACATAGTCTACTTACTAAAGTATAAATCATCCAGGATCATTTTCAGTTGATAGAGCAAGCTTCAGACAAAATCACCTTAAGAGAGAGAGAAACTAAGGTGGCTCGAAGTACTTTCCAGGAGGCTATTATATCAATGGTGAAAGAGGAAATGGCCATCGCTTCCAGATTATCCATTCAAGAACAAACCAGAAGTAATATCCTGTTAAAATCATGGGAGCATAATCTATCAGAGAACATAAAAATGGCTAAAGAGGTGAGAGACTCTTGTGAATAAAAATTTGGCCTAATAAATTAAAAGTCTCTAGATCTCAATAAGGAGAATATATCTGGAACTTTGGGGAAAATTAACATACTTAATCATATTCTAGATATCAAGGAAAATGTGGAAAGAGACCAAGTTGAAATATCTCATATAAAACAGGTCGATATTGCCCAAATAGATAAATGGTTGATAAAACCAAACCTATAGTTATTTTCTATCATTATAGAAGACAGACAAATAAGAGAAAGACTTCCATAGTTGGAAAGTAAGTGCTACACTTTCAAAGCAAATGACCAAAATGAACTTCCCAAGTTGATAGCCTAGTTGGTAGAAAAATGTGTCAATTTTATTGAACAGGGGAAATGGAAGTCTTCTGGAGGCTAGTAATACAGTTTATTATTCCATCCTATTTTGGATCGAGAGGACAAAGAAAGGAAATCACCCTGCCAGCATGAAGGAAGACAAGGGACAACGAAGTGAAATGTTTCATCTTTTCATTTGTAACCAGAAAGTTCAACGATAGAATTTGAAATGTTTTAATCTATTATAAATATACATTTTGAGAAAGAAACTGGGGCTGCTGTTTGTCGATTTTAAAGGAGAAGACTCTCTTCACTGAGAATTATTACAAATGTAGGCCATAGATTCTACATGTCATCTATTTTGAGTTATGTGTTCTTTGTCTTTCCATATTCCAACATACTTTCATATATTTTCTTTGATGAATGAAAATCACAATTTAGTACAACCTCTACCGTGATTATGTTATACTCAGTAATCTAATAACAAACAAATTTTCCTATGTATTCACTATTAGTTAATACAAGACCTGAATGTTGATTAGATGTTATATTTTGCACTAAACTGAAAGTTATATCGCTCACTTTCTTCTTCTATTACGAAGTAAGATTCTTCAGTAATTGATGCCTTTCTTTGATTAGCAACTTTATTTTCTTTCTTTCGTTTCATTCAATTTTTTCAAATTTAACTTAGATGCGAGAGACAACCTCTAAGATGCTATAATATTAATTTGTTTCAAGGAACTTTCTCTTGTTATTTATGTGGTGAAAGGAAAAAATTGAAAACCTTTTCCTCATTTCCTGATGCCTGACATTATACTTGTAGCCTTAGTATAAAATCAGGAACAACATCTTTTTGGCGTCGTTGTCAAGGACGGAGAAATGAAGTTATTTTTCCCTAGGAGAATGACATTTGCAAGTTTCTTTCTTTGATAGTGAAAAAATATTGAACACATTATAAAGGACAAGTTTTTATTATTCACTTAGAGACTCCACATTTTAAATAAGATGGCATTCGGTCGAAGGAAAACCTGACAAAACTCATATTATAAGAAGACCATGCCTGTTTTCGACCCTAAAAAAATACTAAAACCAAGAGGATACTATAAGCAAGGTACTATGGTTTACCAACCTAAATCCACATAGTCTAAGACTAAGATTCCACTTGAAACCATAAACCCTAAATTAGTTCTACCCAAAATTAATACTGAAGCTCATTCAACTACCTCCTGTGTAAGTGAAGGTAAGACATCTAGAGTAAAGTCTGTTTTGATTGATATCCCATCAGCTCTGGAACTAAATTTCCCAACCTCACAAAGTCCAGAAGAGTATATTATACACTCGAATTAAACTCTTGTAGGTTCTCCCATTTACATATCTTGCAAGTCAGAGGAACCAAGTCCCCGTATCTCGTTTCCCCCTTTTTTAGTTTTTTTGTCTCCTAATAAACGGTTCTCGGAATATTTTTTTCTTCATCCCAAAGAAGCTAAAGGATCACTATACATCTTTGAAAACCCTCTTTATAATGTACCACTTTCCTCTCCTAGAATATCTATGGCAGTTGTCGGAGGAGGAGGAGGGGGCGGTCAAGGCCCACCCTCACTCCCAGGATTTTCGCTAAAGTAGTTTCCAGATACGCTCCTTAGGTACTCCCAGTACCCCTTTATGATTTACCTGAAAACTACATGAAAAAACTACCTACGTTTATAGGGGAAGGAGACCTAACTGCAACCGAACATATAAAGTTCTTTGATCAATTCACAGCTATTCTCGATCTCGAGCATTAAGACATGTATTCACAATTATTTGTTCAAACTTTTGAAGAATAGGTGAGAACTTGGTTTTGAAGTTTTCCCATGGGTTCGATATTATCCTATGACGCACTAGAAAACTCTTTTCTCAGACAATGGGGTGAAATGCAAGATCACTTATATTATTTAACTGAGTTTGGGGCTTTAAGAAAGAAAAACTCAGAAACTGTTATTGAATTCATCAAAATATTTAATAAATTATCTAACAAGATCCCAATTGAAGTTAAACGTTCTGATCTTGCAACAAAGGTAACTTTTGCAAGAGCTTTCGAACCTGATTTCTCACTATTATTCAGAGAAAGGAGAGCGGTCAAACTTACCCGAATGCAAGACGATGCCATAGAAATTGAGTCAAATATGATGGCTTTTGGAAAATAAAAATAAAAAATAGTGGAAATGGGAAACAAAGAGATTAAATGATTTAGGGAACAAGAAGGACCCTATGGATCTCTAAGGTCTACAGACGACAAGATGGATGATATGGAAAAGATAATTAAAGAACTATAAAATAAAATTTCAATGATGGAACTAGATCAATCTAAAGCAGATCAATTAGTTTGGAGAGAATTTAGGAGGAACCCCAATCCTCAAATACAACAAAGAAAAATTAAAAATGAAGATCAAAAAGTTCAGACTCCTTTGAAAAACAAAAAAATTATAGGAGGAGATGACATGCAAGAATTCGAGGATTTAGAAGAAGATATTAATAATCTCGGTGAAAATTGTTATCAACCTCATTTAACTATAAAATATTATGAGAGGTCTTAAAAAAATAACATCGGTCTAATGAATATAGAAAAAAAAATAATATAGGGCATCCTACTTGCTAAGGAATCGCTGACACTATAATGGTTGAGCTCCAAAACAAGTATAATCTAAGGTCTAAAACTAAAAACATAACAACTACCCAACCAAATAAAATCTTGCCAAGAGGCGAAGTATATGAGCAAGCTCAAAAGGAAACTGAAATACAAAATACCAAAATAAAAGGAGCTGAGACCCAGACCGGGAAAACTAAGACAACCTAAACATAGACGGAAGGAACAAAAACAATTGAAATAAAGCAATACAAACAAATAAATCAGAAAAAAAGGACACTGAAGTCCAAATAAGGGAAACTGACAAGAACATAAGAGGTTTCAGCCTAGAAAACAAGATTAAAAAACTCAAGATACCAATACCTTTGGTTGAATTGGAAAATAACCCTATTTACCAAAAGCAAATCGCCAAAATAATAAATTTTTCAGATGTAGAAAGACAAGCTAACGTTATAAATTTGGAAGATAACAAGCCTAATATAATTTTTGGTCTGCATTTTGAAGGGGCCAGAGATATTGTTCCTCCTTTCTACATTACACTAAATGTGCATGATCGTTTGCTACATAACTGCATGTTGGATTCTGGAGCCTCACATAACGTGATGCCCAAGGCTGTTATGGATAGACATGGCCTCAAAATTACTAGGTCAAATGAATACCTGTGTTCATTTGATTCAAGGAAATTTAAATGTATGGGCATGATCAAATATTTAGTAGTAAATCTTGGACAGATCCTAGTAAAAAGCGTTTTGATGTATGTGGTTATTGCTGATATACCTTCGAGGTATGGTATGTTATTATCTAGGTCTTGGGCCACTAATATTGGAGGATCCCTTCAGCTGGACATGACATATACGATGATTCCCATCTTCGGAGGAAAGTTAACCCGATTATACCAGGAAATACGACTGACGTATACGGTAAGTGATCCACATAATCCTAGCAATTACCCTATTTATGTCACTGATCAGGATCTTGGAAATTGTATTTTATCAATTGATGACGATACATATGAATCGTTCGGATTTATGTAGGAACACATTGAAATACATAAATACACATAAACACAGAGATGCAGTGGAAATCAGACTTCATTTCATTAATAACAAATGACTGAAAAATGCTTACAGATAGAATGGGAATAAACTAGCTAGGGCACTTGTAGCTTATCTCTAAGAAGAGATGTGGTGGCTACTGCCCGCTTGGGATTTTTTTGTCGATGCGGTAAAGGAACAATATTACCCTGTTGGCTACTATGAGGACCAGTACATGAGATGGACCACACTACGGCAAGAGAGGGGCCGAATAGTTTCGGAGTTCACCAATACCTTCCATACCTTGTGCACCAAGCTGGGTATCAAAGACTTCGAGTGACATTTGGTTCTGAAATACCATGGGGCTCTACACAGGTACATCCAGACTGAAATGGATTTTCTAGACATCTCATCATTCGGTGCTGCTTATCGATATGCTGTTAAAATTGAGCAGAAATTTGAGCACCAGAACAAATGGAAATTCGAGTCTACAAATCCGCAACAACCAAACTATGACAAAGATGACCCTAACAAATAGTCTCCCAAAAACTTGTCCAAGACATGGGAAAATAAGGGTCACGGGAAGACAAAGAGGGAAACCGGAAAATGGTGTGATTTCCACAAAATCCCCTAGCACAACACCGATCAATGTCGCTCAAAACAATCATTGGTGGTCGAGATCAAAGGCAAGGAGACGAACCTTGATTTTGAATCTTATTCTGAAAATACTGGTAAAGGACAGATCATTGACGTAGACCCCACTGCTATTCTCACAACTGCAGTAGTTCAACCAGAAGAACCAACATATCCTAAAGAGGGGGAGTGCATTTTTCATTCACAGATTTGGGTGAAGGGGACCCTGCTGCATTTTATTGTTTATAGTGGAAGCCATAAAAACCTCATCTCAGCAAAGGTCGTCAAACAATTGGGATTGTCGACAACACCACACCCACAGCCATACAACATTCAGTGGCTTCAGCAAGGATGAGATATCTGTGTCAGCCAACAGTGTCGATTGTCATACGACATCCAACCCTTCAAGGATGATGTATTATGTGATGTTGCCCCACTGGATGTCTATGATGTTCTATTGGACCAACCATATATGTGGAAGTGCCATGTTGTTTATGAGTCTCGACCCCGTAGTGTCATTGTTACTTTGGGGGGTCATCTCTATAGAATACCAAAGGTAGTTATGACTACTGTTCCACCAAAAAAGTTCCTCAAGGTAGTATCTCATACTGCAAAATTCATTTTTTTCACAATCTATTCAAAAGGGGAACAGAAGGACATTGGAACCACTACAAACTCACCCCAAGCACCTTCTATCCTAAAGAAGAAGGTTGACAAGGTTGCAGCAAAGTGAAAATCTTGCTTCTGCACACCATCCTCTCATGTATCCTAACTTGTTTAATATCCTCAACTTCAACAGGTTCATGACAGACTTCCACAAACTAAGCAGCACGACATCTCTAGCAATACAAACATCTCACCAAGATGCAAATCCAGCAAACACTTTTCCCTCTCCCCCGAGAACTCAATGTAATGGATACCATTGCTTCCTAAGGAGGGAGGATTTATCTAGGTGGATATTGGTGGCCACCCACCCTTTCCGATTGGCTCAAAACAATTTTCTGGCAGTTTTTGGCAATTTACTATTTTTAGCAGGTTTTAACTTACAGGGCCATTTTGAGGGAGTAAATGAATGTTTTTCTAGATTGAGGTTCTAAATGATAGTAAAAAGCATGATTGATCCCCCAAAATGAATCTCCTCAATGATACCTTTCCAATGAGCTATCATATTCCTAAAACGAAGATCGTATGCAAAAGTTACGACCCCGCGAAGTTGATGTACTCACTTACCCAAATAGGGCTCACATGACCTTTGACGCTTCATCTCCTAGGGTTAGGTTTTTTGATGCATAGGACTTTTGGCATTCCTATTTATTATAAAAAGGCCTTCAGAGCCTCATTGTAATCATCTTCTCATGGATGTGAGTAGCCATCACATCTCTTCTCAGAGATAAGCTCCCACCATTCTAGTGAGTCTTTCACTCTGTATTTTACAGTCTCTATACATTTATTTCATTGATATAAATTTTGTATTACTGTATATCTATGTTTATGGTTGCATCTCTGATACATTTCTGTTATATTATTGGATATACACAATATCTCTATGCATTTCCTTATTATATCTCTTCTCTCATTTCGTGCCGAAATAATCTGGATCAATGAATGAGCTGAAGATTTCACAGAAAAAAATAAAACAGAAGAGATAAGAGAAAATGTATATAGCACTAGAATCTGGAAAATGTATTTCGATGATGATTTGTCATGTGATGGAAAAGGTGTAAGAGTACTCTTTGTAGCACCTAGAAATTATTTTATCATTCCTTTCTCTTAGAGACTACAATGGGACATATACTAGACAAATAATTTATGAGAGTATGAAGCCCTGGTCTTGGGACTAGAAGTTGCCAGAAAGATAAACATAAAAAACTTGGAAGTCTATGGAGATGCAAAATTAATTGTGAAACAATTAAATCGACAGTACCAGGACAAACACCTGAGATTGATATCTTATAGAAACTGTGCCTGGGATTTAATGGAATTTTTTTTCTTATCAGTTAATGTCCATTACATTCCCTGTACAGAAAATATGCAAGTTGACTCATTATCCAAAGAAGCCTCAACTTTCGCACCTCATACATATTTTAAACTTAAGTATCACATATTTATGAGGCAAAAACCCTCCATACCAAAAAATATACAAAACTGGAAGGTGTTCGAAGACAATGAACAGATCAAAAAGTTCCTCGAAATGGTGGAAGACTTTGCCGAGACGCATATTGACCAAGAAAACCAGAGTGACCATTCTTGGATTATGCAATAAGGGGAAGATCCCCAAGAGTTTCAAGAAAATATCATGAATCATTGCATGTTAGTACTAAAAAACAACCAAATCCCTAGAGGTATAATCCCCTTAGAAAGACTATTTGACCAAAATGACATGCCCTTAAAATCTACTCTGCAACCTCAACCAGAGGAAGTGAAAGATTGTGATATAGGTACCAAAGAAAATCCTAGAATAGTAAAATAATCAAAATATCTCCCTCCTGAGATGAAAGGTAAGTATGCATATTTAATTGAGAAATATAAAGACATGTTTTCTTGGTCTTATGATGAGTTGATAACTTATGACACCACTATGATCAAATACAAGATTCCTTTAAAGCCAGGTGTTAAACGTTTCAGGCAGAAGCTCAGGAAAATCAATCCCATATTATTGCCCGTGGTCAAAAAAGAAGTAAAAAAGATCCTGGATGCTAAAATAATTGTACCACTTAGGTACTCTGAGTGGGTATCTAATCTGGTCCTAGTTAGGATGAAGAGTGGAGAAATCAGACTGTGTGTAGATTTTAGAAATTTAAATAAATCATCTCTCAAAGACAATTATTCACTACCCAAAATGGATCATGTTCTAGAAAAAGTGGTCGAAGAAAATAGAATATCAATGATCAACGATTTTTCCAGTTACAATCAAGTTGTTGTTAATGAAGATGATAAAGAAAAGAAAGCATTCACCAGTCCATGGGGTACATTTATGTATGAAAAAATACCTTTAGGTTTGTTGAATGCAAGTGCTACTTTCCACTCAGCTATGGATATCACCTTCATCGGTGCAAGAGATAAATTTGTCATTATTTATCTCGATGATATGGCCTTTTTTTCCAAATCTGATGAAGAACATATAATCCACCTCAAGCAAACATTTGAGAAATGCCGCAAATTTGGTTTGTCTCTAAATCCCAAGAAATCTCACTTTGTGATGCAAGAAGGTAAACTCTTGGGCCATATTGTATCTTGAGATGGAATTAAAATTGATCCTAAAATGGTCGAAGCTATTGACACTATAAATATTCCTATAAATGTAAAAGAAATCTAGTCATTTTTAAGGAAAATAATTTTTTTGAGGAGATTTATCCCGAACTTTGCTGAAATTGTGAAATTGATTACAGATATGCTCAATAAAAATAAAAGAGTCAAATGGACGGTTGAAGCAAAAGTATCATTTGCACACATCAATAAAATTATAAGTGAAACACCTGTACTAGCAAGACTTGATTATCTAAAGGATTTTTTGATCATTTCGTTTACATCCGAACACACAATTGCAGTGGTACTCCTCCAAACGAATGAAGAGGGTTTTGAACAACCAATAGATTTTTTCAGTAATATGCTTAGAGACGTAGAGTTGAGGTATTCCATAATGGAAAAACATGCATATGCCATGGTGAAAGCACTATTGCTTTCCAAAATCATTGCATATGTACCCACCAATTCTGTTAAGGATATATTAGTTCAGCCTGATAGTGACGAGAAGAAGGGCTAGTGTCTTGCTAAAATTCAAGAATTCGATCAAGAGGTAAAATCGATGAATCTTGTAAAGGGACAGAGATTGGCTAAGCTACTATCTGAATCAAATTTCATAGTTCTTGGAATAAATAACCTACAAGAGCATGAAGGATATTTATACATAGACGAATTTGACGACTAGATAGCTACAACTAGAATCGAAGAGAAATTTGCATCTTTGGGTTGGTATAAAGACACAGTATCTTATCTTTTGACTCTGAAATGCCCGAATGATATGTCTCTATATAATACTAGGACATTAAAATTGCATGTGGTAAAGTACTGTATCTCATAAAGTCAGTCGTATTGGAAAGACCCTCTAGGTTTTCTACTAGTTTGTTTAGTAGAATCTGAAACAAAAAGAGTTATAAATGAATTTCACGAAGGAGTGTGCAGAGGACATCATGCATGGAGAGAAATGACCTACAAAATCCTGAGAGCAGGATATTATTGGCCTTATTTATTCACAGATGTGAATGCCAAAGTCAGAGCCTCTAACTCTTGCCAATTATTTTTCAGGCAAGCAGAAACTCTCGGCATTACCTTTGGTCCTCGTTAAAACATAAGACCCTTTCCAATAATGGGGGCTATATTTTATAGGCTAAATCAATCCACACTCCATCACACAACATAGATGGATTTTGACCGATACAAACTATTTCACCAAATGGGTAGAAGCTATCACGACTAGGAAAGCGATAGATTCATTGGTAATAAATTTCTTGGAGGAAAATATATTATCTAGATTCGGATGTCCCCGAAAGATAGTTACAGATAATGCCTTGGTATTCAAATCTATGGAAATGGTCATCTTTTTCCAAAAATACAATATTGTACTAGGTCATTCTATAATGTACTATCCTCAAGGCAATGGGTTAGCTGAATCATCAAACAAAATCTTAATCACAATAATAAAAAAAGTTTTGAACGAAAATAAGAAAGCCTGGCATGTGCCTTTGAAATATGCCTTATGGGAGAATTGGATAGGCACCAAGAAATCGTTCGATACTTCTCCATTGCAAATGGTATATGGGACTGATGTAGTATTACCCATATATTTTGCTCTACCTATAATGAAACTTTAGCAAGATGAAAAGGAAGAACCAAATCATGTCACAAGAAAAATAAATCAACTGATTGAAGTTCAACAAAATAGGGCTGAAGTGGATGAAAAAATTCAAAAATATGAAGACAACATGAAAGCCATGTTTGATCATAAGGCTAAAGATAGGGAATTTCTCCCTAGAGACTTAGTTTTGAAATGGAACGCTAGGAGAGAAGACTCAGCCAAACATGGCAACTTCAATCATATCTAGTATGGACCATTCAAAGTTACAACCTCTGAAGGGAATAATTCATTTCTGCTAGAAAAATTGGATGGTAAAATCCTCAAAGCCCCTATCAACGGGTGTTATATTAAGCACTATATTCAATAAATGATTTCCAAAATCCCATTGTATATACTAGTTTGTGTTTTCTATTTTTTATAGTTTTTAGGTAAGTCTTACTTCTACCACAAATAAAACAGGTTAGTGATTTAATAGAAAAATAAATGTAAAATAATTTACTCATCGAATGCTCACTCATAAAACCTTGACACTCTTCATATCATTTTTACGCAGGATTATTGTCGATATCTCAAACGTTACGAAGGAGACAAAAAAGTGGTCATATATCAGAAATATTGGTTATACCGAAACAGGTGATAAATAAATAATTTACTTAGATGAGAGAGAAATAAAAGTCAAAGGTATGAGCCTCTAAATTATTTAGATTTCAAAAGAATATCACCTAGTGCAACAACGGTCTTATATGTATAAAGATACTCTCTAGATGTATTATCAAAGGAACAAATTTTCAAAACAAATCATAAAAGAGATCATCTGGATAAAATTAAGATAAACGGAAAAAGAAGAAATAAAGTGAACTCAGAGAACATTTTTTAAGAGTCGGGTTTGCGTTATAACAACCACGTTTATGAAATCCAAAACCTTCTTTGTCACCATGTTCAAATCTTTGGTATTATTACCCTTGACTCCAGATTCCACCCCGCATGGCCCCCACAGAGGAAGGAGGGGTCACACTTTACCTCTAAAATATCACAAACGAATCTTTAGAAAAAGGGAAAGCCCTCATGGCTCCTCGAGCTCCTACTGAAAAAAAAAGAAGTATGTATAGGATAATCTTAACTCTCTTAGTTCTTTTAACAGGTTTTAAATGATTAATCTTGCTCAGAAGAAGGCCCCTAGAAATAAAAAAGTCCCCCATAAGTTTTCCTACAGACTAAGATGTTTTGAAGGTCAAAACAAGACTTGTCCAGAGTAATCAAAGTGAGCTAACATACCTTTGTTGCCAAAATTATTAACATATGTCACCCCTAGTATTCTTTATACAAATTGATTTCCCCCACTTCATGTTCTAAAAAGAAAGTATAAGACAGATGGTGAAAGGAAATTCACAAATGATTGCCCCCATCTAGTCCAAAAAAGAGATGATGAAAGGAAATTCAATAAAGCGAATCAACTAACTTCACTCGGGTACTAAATAGGCTCGTTGGCAGTGAAGCAATGTCTAATATATCTGTAAGGTTGTTATATATGAATTACATTGTACTCTGGTAACTAGTTTTCTTTTCGACTAGATATACATCCCAAGTTCACGCAGGACTCCCATATTAAAAAACACCGAAATTACTTTGACTTGATGGAAGAAAGATCGACAGAACCTGTTAGAATTACTGAGGTTGTTTTGATTATCTTAAGAAGACCCAAAATCAGTTTCAAGGAAGAGAAAGTCATCGAAGGACCTAAAATTGAGATTATTAAACGATTAAGTTTCAAAATCTTTAAGAGATAAATATGAAACCTCAGATTCTCTTTGTACCCTCTTTCTGAAAATGTTTCACAAAAATATAGTAATGACTCCATTTAACTGATAAAGGCACGTGGTCTACTATCATTCTTGTCCCATAGGGAGACACGATTGCTAGATGGAGCCTATGCTGGAACACACATATTTTTTCAAATACTCCAGTTACTAAAAGGTTAAAGTCGCCCACTCTTTCAAATAACAAAAATGATAACCAAAAACCTCAAATCTCAGATTTCGAGATTTTGCAGAGCTAACGGTTATACATATCAAAGCTCCCAAGGTCTCGACATGTGAAATAACGAAGTTGGGTTAAGTTTAATCATGATCATCGAAACATTAAGCGACAATTATTGATATTTTAATGCACCGTGCTTTTGTTATTCGGGAGTCATGCCTCGAGCAACCTCTGAATTTTCGATGTGAAAAGTTGCGAAAGCGACTTAAGATAAACCTGGTTAATTACAAGACTAATGATAATTAACGTTAGTTAATTATCGTGACTTCACTACTCAATGTTTTTACCTTAGAACGACACCTTTGTAATCCCAATATCCGAGGTCACGAAATTTATAAACTAATCACAATCAATTAAGAACTTAAGTCTGATCAAAGTTAATTAACCAAATCACAATATCGCAAATTTGGGGTTCATGGCCCAAGACTAAGAATAAAATCGTTCGAGACTATGAACACCAAAAAAGGATTAAGAACTAATTGTGATTAATTAAAGGATTAAACTGGATTAATTAATATCTTAAACAAATTTAAACCTGTGGAGATTACGGGTAAAGAATTAAATGTTTCTACGATCATACCAAGTCACGAAATATCAAACATTTATGGCATTTATAAGTGAATTAGGGAAATGATTGAAAGTAAGATCTTGATTTATTTCCAAATATTTATATTAAAATAATTAAACGTCGTGTCAGCAAGGACCTGCACAGACTCGAGTACTCTAAGTGAAATAATTTCCTTCATTATTTGAATTTCATTATAGTTTCACAAAGCCAGTTTAACGAGATAACCATTGTTTGGTTTTCATCCATTGTAACAGGAAATATAATATCGAGATTTATATCATGGCTCCAGAGAAGATGCCCAAAAAAGATGGTGAAATTTCAGGTCAGAGTTCATATATTATTTTTGATACCTTTCCTAGAAACATCAACACAGTCAAAACATGGACACGAGTTTTCAACATCTTGCAATATGAAATGATAAACTGCCCAGATGACTCGAGCGACAATGAAAAAGATGACTTGTGTATCAAATACTAGGTGGTCGCTTAGTCAGAGATGAAAAAGGTAGCAACAAGGTCACAGATTTTCCCCTATTGTGATATGGTTAAATGGGCGCTAGATAAGGTAGATATCTCGACTAGGACAATATTTAATGCGCAGAAGGTGGCTGTTGGGAAATATATGCTAGAGAATATGTAGGCGAGGTACAAATTGATCCCCACACCCAATTTTATTTACAATGTTGAATTCTTAGAGGGTTTCAAAAAGAAATAATGCGAGCAATTTGGAAAAATCTTATCCGACCTAATCAAAGATTGGTGCTCATGCCCTGAAAATTTCATAGCGGTCACTCATGGTATATACACAGTATCTTCATTACAACCACAATTTATGTATATAGTGATGATGGTATGCAGTTTTTATGGAAGAGAGAATACGACGCATGTTTTTCTCCCATGGGTACCACTTATCCACACAGTAGCAGAGGGATACTCTTTCGACTGGGCTAAATTGTTGTTAGAGAGTTTGGTCAGCCAAGTTATTGAATATCAAGAACAAAGGGAGAGTGGGAAAGCAACTTCATTTTTCATGTCTGCTATCATTATGGATGTCGTTTCCTTCATGACACCTTTTCCATTAATTATTTGGAGCTAGACTCCAGCTAACGCAGAGCCTATTCATGTATACCACTCCAAACTTTGGGAATATAAAGACAAAGACTTCATATATGAGATTTTCAACTGTGTAATGGTACCAATGCATATCGTTATCTTCATCCATCCAACTCCCAAGATTTCAGATAAAGTTGTGGAAAACTAAAAAAGTGTGGAAGACTGGTAACTGGAAGAACAATTCTCATATATTAGGGTTTCTAGTTGCTTTGTTCCCCCATATGCCCTGCCTCTATTCTTACCAGACAAGCTAGTATGTTGATAAATCGCGAGGAAAATTGTGCTCAGTGGGATAAGTAAAGAACTCAAAGGAGTTTAGAAAAAGGTATGAGCATCCTTTCCCATACACATTGGTACATATTCTTTATTAGATTTTGGCCATGCCAAAGTGGAGGCTGGGACCTTGGAAGAAATGAAACTAGTAGACATTGAATTTAAGATACACGATCCTCATAAGATCGTGGGTAGCTATATGGCACTTTGTGGCTTGAAAAGATATGAGCAAGAAGATTCCCCCCATGATGAAATATTCCGAGAAGTGAGATCCTACTCAGAATTCTTAAGTCAGGTTCGAGCTCTATTTCCTAGAGAGATGGTCGATTTCTAAAAATTCCAGGAACACTGGAAAAGTGGCCTCCCCAATTTTTTGCAAAGAAAAACCTGAAAACCTCCAGGTACACAACAAATAGAAGCCCAATTTTCAATGGATACAAATCTTGGGAAGAAAAAAACTCAGGACAACACAGAGGAAACTGAGATCTCAAAATAGGAAACCGAGATCCCAAGACAAAAGGAAATACCCTCAGAGATAGATACATGATTTAAACATATCAAGGATCAATCAGAGACCCTCTCAAAATGGGTAGGAGACACACCCTTGTCTCCATCAAACGAACCAGACACAGATGATATCATAAATCAGCAATCCCTTTCCTTCTGTCACACCCTTACAATATACAAACATAAATCCCAATGCAAATATAATATTTAAAGGGGATTTAACACCTATCTCTATCGAAGAATTGCCTCCTAGCGATTTCTTTCTTAGTAAGAAAAGGAAGTTCATGGGGAAGTGTTAGCGATATTTCTTGTAAGGGGGCTAGAATGCAAAAGAATGGGGTTAAAAACCCACTTGTCCTAAGTTTTGGATGATAATGTGCCCATGGTAAGTAATGAGCAAGTTCGAGCAACAGCGATTCACGTGCCCAAATCAACGACACATATGGGATTCCGGACCCCCCCCCGCCTTTCTACCTTTAAGCGGGGGGGGGGTCTGGAATCGGGGGCACATCTCTCCAACGGTCCATATCAGTGCACCTGGATCAATGACGATAAAGACAATTCCAGACCCCCCTGCCTTTCTACCTTTAAGCGGAGGGGGGGGGGGTCCGAAATTGCAGACGCAGCTTTCCAACAGCTGAGATCAGCACGCTCAGATCAACAGTACTTGGACAACCCCGTCCTTCTCAGCTGCTCTATGTTTAGCCAGCGTGGGTCCTTCTCCCATCTTGTCATCTTCCAAAACCACCTTTCTCCTGCTGCCGTGTGTCACCCATCCACCTCCACTCTTTGGTCCACATGGTCCACCTTCCTTCTCATCATCCACTTGTCATTTTCCATGTGTCCTGCTCCTTTCCACATCAGCCTCTCACCAAAGCGCGAGTTCATTATCTCTCGTCTTCCTCCCTTTCGCCTAATGTTTTCTGCCATGAACCGTCCTCTGTCACCCTTCTCACACCTCGCCACTTCTTCCACACCCTCATAATCCGATGCCATCACTCCTAGCATGCGCCCCATTCTCCGCACTGGCCTCCACCCCTATTCGTCAAGTCATTCAGTTATTCCAGGTGGTAGCGCGAAAAGCATTCCACATCCCAAAGTGCTGAGTTGGCCAAGGTCGTCCTCAATCCCCATGAAGCAGTTATTGAGGCAATTGGTGGTGGTTAGACATCGTCTCCGCCATAATGGGAAAGTCCAACAATGAATTAAAGGCACGTCGATTCACCGATGAAACTGTCAGAAGATCGATCGCGTCTGTCATAAGTTGCACGACCATTCAAAGATTGTGGCCACAGATTGGCAGAGCCATGCAGATGCAAATCTTTTAATGCTACATCTCGATGTTGTTGCTGTTGCTAGTTTGAGTATATGTAGGCGTTTTCACCATTTTTGTATCTATTGATGGTAGAGCTGAGCTCCCAACTGTAAAGTTTCAGCAAATATTCTGGTTTCCTGGTTATGCCTCTGTGTTTGAGATTTCTTGGTTTATGACAAGCAGTTCTCCTCTTTCATCCTTGTTTCATCTCATGCTAGAGAGTTCACAGTCGAAGGATTCACGTGGATTGTTGAAATTTTGTTATGATAAAGGATTTGTTGTGACATTATTGTATTCTCTCGTCCTCTGTGTTTGAATATAAAAGGATTTTGTGTTCGGATACTTTCTTCTCCAGTCTGTTATGAACCTGATGTTTATGATAGACCTTTGCACTCTTCTCATGAAAGTCTTCCACCTACTCACCCTTTATTGCAACTCATTGTTTGAAGTTTATCAAGACCTCATTCGTCGATGCATGCCTGGCCTAGCTTCTGAGTTGAGACAATATCGTTCTGAGTTTTCCTCCATTTTATCACCCCTTTAAACAAATCGTGACATTAAACTGATGGGCGTCGGGCTCTGCTCCTACAAGCAATCCAGGAGTGACCTCCATTGCCAACAGGAAGTGAGAAACATACCAAAAAGCGGGTGCAACGGCTAAAAGTACATAATATTTATAGATGGATAAGCCTTGGAAGATGAAGAGTTCGTCAATAAGATAGTAGGAACATTGGGGGATTATGCAACGACCAACCAATATTCAGTTGGAACCTTGAAGGAATGGTTGAAACAAAAGGACCTGTTGGTTAGCAAATTACAGAACCAGATAGAAGTTGTAGAGACAAATGCTAGCAATGAGGCATATAAAGACTTTGAACAAACCAAAGTAGCTAACCAACAAGAATTTGAACAACTCAAATCCAATCTTGAGAAAATGCAACAGTCGGCTCAGACAAGTCAAGCACAGGTAAGTCAACAGGAGGAGTTAATAAAACAACTACAATTTAAATTAAATTCTACTGAAATCCAGGTCATAGATGTAGTGGTATTTCGAACCCAAGCCACCAAAATACAAAAGAAGATAGAAGAATCTCAACAAAGCCTACTTACTAAAGTATAAATCATCCAGGATCATTTTCAGTTGATAGAGAAAGATTTAGACAAAATAACCTTAAGAGAGAGAGAAGCTAAGGTGGCTCGAAGTACTTTCCAGGATGTTATTATATCAATGATGAAAGAGGAAATGGCCATTTCTTCCAAATTACCCATTCGAGAACAAACTAGAGGTAACATCTTGTTAAAAGCATGGGAGCATAATCTATCAGAGAACATAAAAATGGATAAAGAGGTGAGAGACTCTTGTGAAGAAACATTTGGCCTAATAAATAAAAAATCGCTAGATCTCGATAAGGAGAATAGCTCTGGAACGTTGGGAAAAATTAACATAGTTAAACATATGGTAGATATCAAGGAAAATGTGGAAAGAGACCACATTGAACTATCTCAAATAAAACAGGTCGATATTTCCCAAATAGATAAATGGTTGATAAAACCAAACCTACAGTTATTGTCTATCATTATAGAAGACATGCAAATAGGAGAAAGATTGCCACGGTTCGAAAGGAAGTGCTACACTTTCGAAGAAAATGACCAAAACTAACTTCCCAAGTTGATATCCTAGTTGGTATAAAAAATTGCCAATTGTATTGAACAGGGGAAAGGGAATTCTTCTAGAGGGTAGTAATACGGTTGCTTATTCCATCCTATTTTGGAACTAGAGGACAAAGAAAGGAAATCACCCCGGCACCATTAAGGAAGACAAGGGACAACGAAGTGAAATGTTTCATATTTTCATTTGTAACCAGAACTTTTAATGATAGAATTCGAGACGTTTTAATCTAGTATAAATGTACATTTTTAGAAAGAAACCAGGGCTGCCTTTTGCCGATTGTAAAGGAGAATACTCTCTTCATTGAGAATTAATGCAAATGTAGGCTATATATTCTACGTCTCGTCTATTATGAGTTATTTGTTCTTTGTCTTTCCATATTCCAACATACTTTCATATATTTTCTTTGATGAATGCAAATCACAATTTAGTACAACCTCTACTGTGGTGATGTTATACTCAGTAATCTAATAACAAACATATTTTCCTCTATCTTCACTATTAGTTAATACAATACCTGAGTGTTGATTAGATGTTATGTTTTACACTTCATTGAAATTTATATTGCTCGCTTTATTATTCTTTTACAAAGTAAGATTCTTCAGTAATTGATGCCTTTCCTTGATTAGCATCTTTGTTTTCTTTCTTTCATTTCATTCAATTTTTTCAAATTTAACTCAGATGCGAGAAACAACCTCTAAGATGTTATAATATTAATTTGTTTCAAGGAAATTTCTCTTGTTATTTATGTGGTGAAAGGGAAACATTGAAAACCTTTTTCTCATTTCCTGTTGCCTGACATTATACTTTTAGCCTTAGTATAAACTCAAGAACAACATCTTTTTGGCGTCATTGTCGAGGATGGAGAAACAAAGTTATTTTTACTTAGGAGAATTACATTTGCAAGTTTCCTTCTTTGATAGTGAACAAATACTAAACACATTATAAAGGATAATTTTGTGTTATTCACTTGGTGACTCCACATTTTAAATAAGCTGGCATCCGGTCGAAGGAACACCAGACAAAACCCAGAAGATAAATAGACCACGCCTATTTTCAACGTTGAAAAAATACTGAAACCAAGAGGATACCTTAAGAAAGCTACTGTGGTTTAGCAACCTAAATCCACATAGTCTAAGACTAAGGTTCCACTTCAAACCATAAAACCTAAATTAGTTCTACCCGAAATTAAGATCGAAGCTTATTCGACTACCTCCTGTGTAAGTGAAGGTAAGACATCTACAGTAAAGTATGTTTCAATTGATATCCCATCAACTCTAGAACTAAATTTCCCAACCTCACAAAGTCTAGAAGAGTATATCGTACACTCAGATTCAACTCCTACAAGTTCTCCCATTTACATATCTTACAAGTTAGAGGAATCGAGTCCCCATATATCATTTCCCCCTTTTTCAGTTTTTTCATCTCCTGATAAACGGTTCTCAAAATATTTTTTTCTTCATCCTGAAGAAGCTAAAGGATCACTATACATCTTTGAAAACCCTCTTTATAACATACTAGTTTCCTCTCTTAGAATATCTATGGCAGCTTCCAGAGAAGGAGGAGGGGGCAGTCAAGGCCCACCCCCACCCCCCAGGATTTTCACTAAAGTAGCTTCTAGATACGCTCCTTTTTTCCTCCCAATACCCCTTCATGATTTACTTGAAATATACATGACAAACCTACCTAATTTTATAGGGGAAGGAGACCTAACCACAGTAGAACATATAAATTTATTTTATCAATTCATAGATATTCTCGGTCTTGAGCATGAAGACGTGTATTCACGATTTTTTGTTAAAAATTTCGAAGGATAGGTGAGAACCTGGTTTCGAAGTTTTCCCGTAGGTTCGATATTATCCTATGATGCAATAGAAAACTCTTTTCTCATAAAATGGGGTGAAATGAAAGATCACTTATATTATTTAACTGAGTTTGGGGCTTTAAGAAAGAAAAACTCAGAAGTTGTTATTGAATTCATCCAAAGATTTAATAAATTATATAACAAGATCCCAATTGAAGTTAAACCTTCCCATCCTACAACAAAGGTAACATTTGTACGAGCTTTCAAACCCGATTTCTCACTATTATTGAAAGAAAGGAGAGCGACCGAACTTACCCGAATTCAAGACGATGTCGTAGAAATTGAGTCAAATATGATGGCTTCTGGAAAATTAAAAAAAAATTTGAAGCAGGAAACAAAGATATTTAATGATTTAGGGAACAAGAAGGACCCTTTGGACCTGAGAGGTCTATAGATGAAAATATGGATGATATGGAAAAGATAATTAAAGAACTGTCAAATAAAATTTCAAAGATGGAACTAGATCAATATAAAGAAGATCAATTCATTAGGAGAGAATTCAGGAGGAATCCCAATCATCAAATACAATAAAGACAAATTAAAAATGAATATCAAAAAGTTCAGACTCCTTTGAAAAGTGAAAATTTTATAGGAGGAAATTACATGCAAGAACTCGAGGATTTAGAAGAAGATATTAATAATCTCGGTGAAGATTGTTATCAACCTCATTTAACTAGATAAGATTATGAGAGGTCTTTAAAAAAAGAACATCGATCTAATGAAGATATCAACACAAATAATATAGGGGATCCTACTTGCCAAAGAATCACTGACAACATAATGGTCGATCTACAAAAAAAGTATAATCTAAGGTCTAAAACTAAAAACATAACAACTACCGAACAAAAGAAAATCCTGCGAAGAGGCGAAGTATATGAGCCAGCTCAAAAGGCAATTGAAATACAAAATACCAAAATAAAAGGAGATGAGACCCAAACTAGGAAAACTAAGACAACTGAAACACAGACGGAAAGAACAAAAACAACTGAAAATAAAGCAATACAAACAAATAAATCAGAACAAAAGAGATTGAAGTCTAAATAAGAGAAACCGGCAAGAACATAGGAGGTTTCAGCCTAGAAAATGAGATTAACAAAATAAATATACCAATACATTTGGTTGAACTAGAAAAGAACCCTGTTTACCGAAAGCAAATCGCCAAAATAATAAAATTTTCAGATTTATAAAGTCAGGCTGACGTTATAAATTTGGAATATGATAAGCCTAATATAATTTTTGGTCTGCATTTTGAAGGGGCCAGAGATACTATTTCTCCTTTCTACATTACACTAAATGTGCATGATCGTATACTACATAATTCCATATTGTATTCTGGAGCCTCACATAACGTGATGCCCAAGGCTATTATGGATATACTTTTCCTCGAAATTACCAGGCTATTATGGATAGAATTGGCAGAATGTACTTGGTACAATGACATTATATTTTTTCTACAAAATTTGTAGCCTCTTGATGGTATGGAGAAGAACAAGGTAAGAGATTTGAAGCTCAAATCAATTAAATATTGTCTTATTGATCAAGTCTTGTATTGGAAAGACCCTCTGGGAGTGATTTTAAGATATTTAGACCCATGGGAGGCCCAAAGGATTATGTTTGATTTTCATGAACAATTTATGTGGGGGGAATCACTTCCGTAGGACCACAGCCTATAAAATTCTCAAGACTGGGTATTTCTGGCCTAGTCTATTCACCAATGTTTGTGCAAATATCAGGGCTTGTGTTAAGTGTAAACAATTCTCTGGAAAGCAACAACTCAAGTCTTTTCCATTGAGGCCTATGGTAGCTTCAGGACCCTTTCAGCAGTCGGGCCTAGATTTTATTGGGGAAATTCATCTTGCTTCAAGTGGTAATCATAGGTGGATCTTGACTACCACATATTACTTTACTAAGTGGATAAAAGCTGTAACACCCCTCTTAGCCAAGGACATCTACTCAGTCAACCGGTGAATTTTTTTTTATTTTTATTTATTTTTATTTTTTATTTTTTTTAAAGTGTGTGCGCGTGTGCAGGCGAAGAAACCCCCTCTACTCTATGTCAACCTCGAACCAATAGGACGCAAGTGAGACGGACACAATCAAGA
>JASDQU010308436.1:82948-100030 GCA_032191745.1 Picea mariana | reverse complement strand
CCAATAATCATGTCAGAATGTCGTCATCAAATCATCACATCAAATCAACATCATAATAAACAAATCAACCCAAAAGCACACTCCCTGACTCAGTCCGGAGTCCAATGGGGTCTACCGATGCCTCCGCATCCTCAAGGTCACAAACCTGCACACTCAATAACATGAGTCAATAGGACCCGTCTACATGAATAGTAACACATCATATCATCTGTCAATCACATCATAGTCAAATATATAAGGTCCAACATCAAAAAGGGTCCAGATCACTTGCGAGCAAGTGTCCTCAAAGAATAAGTTTCCTCAGATCGCCAGAGCGGGATGTTACAAAAGCCATCCCCAGAAGGAATGATTCCCACAATGTGTTAATTGGTTTTATTGAGCATAGTATGGCAAGATTTAGTTGTTCAAACATAATTGTCACTGATAATGCTGCATCTTTCGAGGCTGAACCATTGATCTACTTTTAAGAACAGTTTGGAATCACATCGATTCACTCTACTCCTTACTACCCCCAAGGGAATGGACTGGCAGATTCCTCTAACAAGAGCCTTATAAAAATAATCAAAATATTGTTAGAGGACAACGAGAAAACATGGGATTCAAAGCTCAAATTCACTTGGTGGGATGATGGAGTGACAAAAAAGAGGTCTCTTGGTGTCTCCCCTTTTTATCTTGTGTATGGAGTTGAGGCCATCTTTCCTTATCATCTTTACTTTCCTGTGGTAAAATTCTTCTAGGATTATCAAGGGAAACCTGATGATATGATCATAAGAATACAACAACTCGTGGAAGTGAAACAGACTAGGGAGCAACTACTAGACAAATCACATGACCATCAAAAGAATATCTAATACTCAAATGAGATGCACCCAGGCATGACAAAGGAAAACACGGTAAATTCAAAGCCTTGTGGATTGGCCCCTTCAAAATTTTTGAAGTATTCTCAAATAATACTTACAAGTTGCATAATTTGGAGGATGTTGAAGTTTTCGGTGGCCCTATAAATGGGCATTTTCTGAAAAAGTTCTTTGTTTGAGCCATGAGTGGCTTTCATACCATTGTAAATATCATTCCTGTTTTTGTTTTAATAATTGAATCCATAGCCCAATGGATAAGGCACTGAAACTACTAAAGTTCTTAGAGCCTCGCGGGAAGGTCTCTATCCCCCATGGAGCCTATATGTTAGCATAAGGTGTTTTGAGAAGGTTTGGTGTTATTTCCCTAGGAAATAACCCCTTGGTAAAAAAATGGAGGAAAAGGGTCTTAGCGTGACCCACTTTATATTTTTATCCTAAGTTCTTGGGTGATTTGATGCTTTGGCACGTTGTGGCTAAAGGGTGTGCTCAGATATACGGTTGAGTGAGGTGTACTCAGATCTATGGTCGACGTTTGATATTGGACCACCCCCAAAATTTATTCCTTTAACAGTGAGGGGGGGTCCGAGTTGGTGGTTTTCTAGCACAGTCCCCTCAAGACGTGTCACACCCACAACAAATCAGACCTTAACCGGTCTNCGTCCGAGCTAACCGCCAGACCGCTTTCCAATACCGCACGTACTCCCTCTCACACCTATCCTCCACTCACACTTTCAAACGCCCTTCCCTTTTCCACTTTATATTTATCTCCCTATCACCTTTCGACACCTGTTCCACTCACACTCCATGTCACCTCCACTGTTATTGTCGTTTAGCCCCCTTACCTATCACATAGTTTTGCCATTGCATCTGTTTCCCCTTTTCCACATCACCTTCTAGTCGTTACATCTCACCTCTCGCATACCCATTCTCACGCATTCTGAGTCATCACTAACCACACCCTTCCAGATGGTCATAATTCACTCGTTGTACCACACAAATTTTTCGTCGAGCACATCGCCAACTCACCTTTTCATCCATATTTGCCTGCCATTTTTCTCTATAAAGGTCTAGAAAACATATAGGTGGCAAAGGTTCAGAGTGAGGCCATCATGTTTTCAAGGTGTCGAGTTGGCACAGGCCCCGTCCTAATCCCAATGAAGGTATTTAATGAAAGTTAGGGAGGTGGTTGAAGCCTCATCTCACCACATAAATGGAAAGCTATAAAGGACTAGCCGTGGAAGTAGACTTATCTGAGCTCACGTCTGACAGAATATTGCATTCACATCCTGCAAAGAGTATGCAAACAACAAGACTTGAATGCATTAACTCGATCATGCCTCTGGTGGTTGTAGTCAAGTCTAAGTATAAATATGTAGTTTTGATATTTTGTTAAGGTTAGATGGTTGAGAAAGGCTCCCTGATTCTAATATTTTGATGAAGCATACTGGCTCTCTAGTTAAGTTATCAATTTGAGAATTCTTTTCAATATAAGTCATCTTTCTTTTTCATATTGTTTTCCTATGATATTGAAGTATCCATGATTGAATGATTCACATGGATTGTTGTAGTTGTATTGTGATGGATGTTTGATTACAATACTATTATGATGTTCTTCAGTTTTCTGAAACTTTGAACCCAATATTATCTTGTGTTTGAGTTTTTCCTCCTTAGGTTACTTGAAGACCTGATGTCCATAGAAGACCTCTACATTTTCCTCAACAAAGTCTTCCTTCTATTCACCTTTACTCCCACTTACTGACTAAAGTTGACCAATACCTCAATTTCTTATGTGTGCTAGTCTAGGTTTCTGAGTTAGAGCATTGTTATCTTGAGTCTTATCCATTTTACCTTATTAAACTCATTCATAGTGAAATATAACCCGATGGGTAATAGGCTTACCTTTGATTCCATTTGAGGGTGACTCCAAGTGATAACACATGGTATTAACTTAATCTTGGCAAGTGCAATTCTTGCCTTACATATCACTCATGAAGGTAGCCATATTGTGCCTTTAGTATACATTTATCCTTACATCATGCAAGTGCATCACTTGCACATTTAACATATTTCACATCTACTTCATATTAATATCAATCTTCATTTCAAGAAGCCTCACAATGCATTAACCCATGCATTCAAACACATACAAACCTAGCCAAACATTCATCATGCAAGCTCATTGCTTTCACCCCTTTCCATGTCATACATGCACATGGACATATCAGACTTCCGGATCCTCCTTCAAGGATATTGCTTACATCCTTATGACAAGCCTCATAGGGACACTCAACACTGAGCTTCCCTCTCAGTTGAGAGATTGTAGTCATTCACAATATATCCATCTGACATCTTCACATACATAGTCATAACTATGTTTCCCTTTCTATGTGATAACAACTTGCAAGAAAACACTCTTACCTCAACTTTCATGAAAACATTTTCCACTCATAAATATAGTCTAGGCAATTATAATGATTCCCAAGGCGATAAAACAACCAATATAGCTTCCAACTGGTCTTGATCAGGAGACCTTGCGATCAAGAAAATCCTTTTTCTATATCCCCTTCACTAGGGTCCAACTATATATATATGGCTACCATCCACCACTGGATGTCAATTTGACCCATTGGGCTTCTAGAAGTGCCCCAACACTTCCTTTACCATATTCAGGATCAACATTTAATCAACCATTCTACCTTAATTATAATAAGTTTTTAATGACTAATAACATTTGGACTATTCCCTTAAAGCCCAAATGCAATTTCTAGTTACGTTACTAACTAAGTATTCTAGTTCAAATATCCAAAGTATATTTAGGTCATAATAATTTTTAACCGTTACACCTAAAATTATTCCTTATGTTCAACAACAATCAGGGACGAAGGCCACTCTCCTCCTCCCACAAGAATTTTGGCAGATTAGTTTCCTATCGACCAAGAAACGGAGGTTGTTTTGATTTCTCACTCAATCACTCTATATGTCTACAACTCTATTTATCATCTTGATTAGAAAAACCATGCCCAACAATTCCTATACCCTGAAAAAAAAATTGTTTCTCGGTTCCCTTCAAAACCCGAGAGCTGTGCATGGTCTCCCTTTTTCAAAGAATGGACAACAGACTCATTCCTCTGATTGTGAGGATTTATACATATATACAAGGTTTAACCCTTCATTAAAGAAGTAATAATTACTGCTACGAATTCTTTCCATCTGTTCACATTGCTATTTTTGTTTAAATATTAGTGTTATTCAGCATATTCCCATTCATATAGGATTGGCCATCATTTCCGAAAAGAACTAGTAGGATTTCTCTGTCATAAACTAGATTGATTCAAATTCATTTGGTAAAATCCCAACTGTATTATAAATCTGCATCCTTCTACTCAAGGGGCTTATGCAGACGATTTTCGTTTGGTAGTAATATTCTGAACATGCTCATCCCAGCCTTGGTAATCCAACCTTATGTTTGTACAACAACACATATGATTTCAAAGTGAAGTCAACTTCTTTATTTGGAAACATTAGCAACATACAATGCAAATTTCCAAAATATCTACCAACAATAAAAGATCTCATTCCTCCTTTCGTAGTGGTTTACTAAGCTTCTCAAGAATGGGGTAAGATAGGGTATTACCCCTTAAATTCCTCCAAAAGTATTTTCATATGAATCATGCAAGATCCCAAGCAGGCCAAGCATTGTTTTCATGCTTTGATACCAATTTGTAATGCACTCAACCACTAAATTCTATTTTAATGGGTTGGGGCATCATAATTTCATTTTTCCTTAACCAACTCATCCTGAATCATATCTCTGAGATGATTCATTCCCTTCTACTTACCCGTAGATTTATAACTACTGTTACCAGGCTCTAAACCAACCCTTGGTTTATATCTTACGGGTTCCCAAAGTTATTTGAGAGTTCATTAGTTGAGGGTCACATTACGCCCACATGGAKTCATCTTGTTTGTACCATTTCTAGGTTCCTACCCAACATAGGGAAGTTCCATCCATCACCTAATCCAATGACTGGATTAACCCTCGTCGAACACTCAGGTTAGCAGGGAATTCGACGTCCAATGCTTCAACACTGAACGTATTTTTACTGTCTACACAYGAGACCTCCTGGGGCGCTGAAATATTGAGCTCTCGAGGTGTTTCCACATAGTTCCATCTTTCGGCCCCTCGACACTACACTCCAAAACCTCTGAAGTCTCGAAGTCCCAGACTCACGAAGTTATGGTCATTTCTCTCACTACTTTGGCTAGGTGGGCATGTACCAGGTACTAACACGTAGAAGGGTGAGGGGTGACACGTGACCTCATCAGGTCGTGACATGTGTCACATATCAATGGGTTTATAGGTATGTGATACACATGATTCCAGGTGACATGTGTCACATCAAACTTGGGACCACCTCACCCTGGGTGATGTCATTATGCCACATCACTCTAGAATTATCGTCTTTCATGACATTCGATCTCATGGCTAAGGTACACCCATTTAACCATTCGATCAATGGCCTTCACTACTTCGTATCTTCAACATTCGGGGATTTCATGGTGTAAACTTCTCCTTTCTCCCGGAGTAGTTCAATTTCGAGCTGACCATAACCTAGATTTGATGGTTTGAGGGTTTCCACATAACCCTAGAGATGTACGACTCGTAACCTATGCTCAAGGGTCCCTTGGGTGTCGTTGTTGGGCCACTCTTAGAGGGACATCTATCATCCCAAAATACTCCAGTAAAATATGTGGCACCTGCCTCAGGTCACTGACGTCCCCTTACCATGTCACGGGCTCGCCACACCTGGAAATTTTGTCCCTCAACATGTGGGTTCCCACGTGCTCTTGACGTGATACACACGTCCCCACAATCAAGGGGTCAATAAGGGTCCCAAAGGATCCTTAGATCCATGGTACACAATGTTTCGCGACTCTGGCCATCGAGGGTTTTGACGTTACAACACCCTTGTTCATATGAAGCAGTTAATGTTGGGTTGACCACTTCGTAGATATGACGTTTGGGATAGTTCCGAGGAATCCTCATATCTACATCCCAGATCAACTTCGTCACTCCAGTAATTTGGAGGATCTGTCTCCCTTATAATGAATACCAAAGTTCACCAAACTCACGAAGACTGAAGGAGCCAAGGAGTTAACACCTATGCTCCTCCTCCAAATCCAACGATCGTGATAGACCTTATATTTTCCCAAATGGGTTTTGTCTGCTCGTCTCCCTAAATGAGAGGATATTCCCTTCGAGACTTGAATCTTGCTATCCTTCCTAAACTTTGTCATCTCTGAATAGTTTGGCACTTTGCGCTATTTGTCCAGAACTTAATGGTTAGAGGAATTATTCCACGCACCCCTTGCACTCATTCTTAAACTCTAGAACTTAAGATGTTTTTGGTCTTTTCCCGCCTTGCAGAGAGCCTGTGAATACATGCACTACCTCTCCTGATATTAACAAGCTCCTTTCTCTAGGAGACTCAGAACGACTAGAAGTGTCTACATGCACATGTGAAACTATGCCCAAGGTCGATGAACTCATATTATAAGGATACAGGGGCTTCCACAATGCAAGATATTAGATATTATTTTCGAGATTAACTGGAGCCACCAAAGGGCTAAGGAATTTACGTGTATAAGCTAGATAATACCTTACTTTCTTAAAATACACAATGAGGTTGCATTAAAGGGATATAGTATAACCATTAAGAAAACATGCACATCCCTAAAATATTCATAGGATATCCAACCTTAATCTACAGTTATAGTTTAATTACAAAGGATATGAGAATACTTATCTATTACAAGTTTCTGCCAACTAAATGACTATGGTTTTTCACCTTTCCACCCAACCATAGGCTCAGAGGAATTCATTCTTATCACTCTGGCCACCCCCGTGTCAAGCCATGATATCACTAGAGAATTTATGTCAATTCTCAACGATCCTTTCTCTTTCACCTCTTCTATGAGGTTTATTGGATGCTTCCCCAAAATCAAACTCGCGGTCTTCTGCTCAGGTCCCATTCTCTACAGACTCTTAGATATATCTCTCTTTGTCACGACCTTAATGAGTATTATCAAATGTTTCCTCAGCATCAAGCTCGCGACCTTCTATTCATTCTCAGCTGGAGAGCTTCCCACAATCTCCACTCTTCTCTTTATTTCTTTACGTGCCTTGCATGCACATCCCTCCTATCCCATTACTTCTGTCAGAAGGAAAAATTGGGTCAGTCTGGGTCTGAAGGACCCTGTGGTACTTCAGGATGACACTCTACATCTAAACCATGCTTCTATTCATGGGGTGGGTTGATGGTTCAAAAACTAGTCCTTTTTTCATTAACTTATTCCTCCTTGGGAACCGAAGGAGGTTTTTTATCCTCAACAAGGGAATTTTTGGGGTCATTCGATATAATGAACCCTCTCTTATAGTTTTAACATTATTTCCTCTAGTGATATCATGGCCAGTACTTCCAAGGCTTCACCCCCACAGTGAGTTTCTTGGATATTCAAACAATAATACATTTACACTGTTCCCATGCCACACAATGGTAATTCTAATTAATTATTAATTAAAAGTTGTGGGAAACGGGAGTGTTACATTTCCACATAGACAATACTATCTCTCAGTGTAAAATCAAATAAATAAATTCAAGTCTGAAATAAATTGTAAAAAGGACAAAGTTGCAAATTCCATATTTCTATAATTTTTTACTGGAGCATCAAATTGAAAATATGAGAGTTGATATGAATTCCTTATAATTAATATTATCTATGTCTCATACATTTTTTTCTCTAATTCATGACAAATTTTCCTCTTCAATTGACAAAATTTGGCCTTTCAATAAATTTGCACCAGTGGAAAAAGTGCACAAATGGCGTGAAAGATAATTTTTCAAGAAGTCATAACTTTAATCTGAAAGAACAGATTAGGGAAAATGAATAGCCATTGGAAATTTTATCTAGAGGAGAATAACTTGGAATTATTATAATTTGGAGAACTATGATATAATTATTCATGAATTGAGAAGAAAAAAGACTTGTAGCATTAATCGACAAWTTTTTTTGTAATTCGTATAACTCTAGCAAAAATGTTTGCTTGCACATTTTGCAGAATTAGGGGCTATACACATAACAATTCAATCTAAAAATGTAAATTTGGGATGTGGAGGAAGGAGAGGGAACCTATATTCATGACAAAGAATCCAAAGGTYAAAATATTAGTGTTGGTAATGTAGAAACAAAATCTAATGGACACATAAACATAGCAGAGTCAGAAACATTAATAGAGACTCTAAGAATATTGAAAATAGAAGTGTGAAGTTATAAAAAAGACGATGTGAATATGATGAGAGAAAAAAATAAGATAAATTCTCAAATGATGCAAAACCTAAATCAGTTGCATAGGAAAGAAAAGAAGGGATTAGGCTTAAGACATCAGGAAGAAGGAATAAATCATAAAAGAAGAGATATCTACATAAGAGTTAGTTATTCAAGAAGTGCTAGTATAAATCACATACATCAGTCACCTCCTTACTTTTCAAGGAAATTTTACGCATATTAAGATTCCATAAGAAGTCCAAAGGCGTCTCATGTTAGGCACCAAAGAATAAGAAATGAATTGGACAATTTGGAAGGAGAGTTGAGGAAGCTTAAGCCACCATCCTTTGTCGGTGAAAGAGAAAGGGAATTTTATTCATAAGCTTGGTTTCTTGGAATAAGAAAGTATTTTTAGCTCCAAAACTACTCATCTAATATAGAAGCCATAATTTCCACATACGATTTTTATGAAAAAACTATTATGCGGTGGGATCAGTTGAAGCAAGTCGAGCACACCAATGAACATTGGATGACTTGGAAGAATTTCAAGATATATTTTCATAAGGATTACCTTTTAGAACACGTATGTGAAAATAAAATGCAAGAGTTATTAGAACTCAGGTTTGGAAGCATTTCCATGGTAGAATATGAAAACAAGTTCTTGGGATTTTTTAATTATGCGGGGTTTATCAATTTTTAGAAGGTGAATATACAAAGGTTTTTTAATGGAATTCCATCATTTTATAAAGAGAATATTCAATATGATGAACCTAGAACTTTGACAAAGTCCATTAGAAAGGATAATTACCTGTATGAGCAAAAAAATGGTAGATAATCCTTGCAGAAGTCTTGGAAGGATAAGAAGAAGGAGAAATATGATCAGAGAAGGAAGGTATTCAAACCCCCTTTCAACAGCAACAATCCAACTAAAAATCAGCAAGAACAATCTGCTAAGAATGAATCCAAGAAAGAAGACTCCTTGGGGAAAAGGGGAATACCACCAATCCAATGTTGGGTATGCAAATAAGACCACAAGTACAAGGATTTACCTCACATATTAGATAAAAATAAGACTATGCACAACATCCAAGAAGCCTCTATAATAGAAGATATGGGCATATGTATTCCAAGAAATACATCCATTCTTAGAATATCAACAAGCAAAATACCAATCCAATATGATCGAAATGGAATGTAAGATCATTAATAATCTTTTTTCTATTTTAATTTATTCAAGAGAAATCCATTGTTACATTGATCCTAAAATAGTGGACATATTAAATTTGGATACAAGTAATCTTGAAAAAACAAGTTTGTTTCAGCTAGCCATTGGAACCAAAAGAATGATCAATTAGAATGTTAGAGGTTGTCCAATAATTTTGGACCCAGTGACTACTAATGTTCATATGAATATCATCCCACTAGGATCTTATGATATCCTAATTGGAAAGGATTATTTAGACAAGCATCATTTTGTCCTAGATTGTCATAACAATACATTTGCACATCTTCATGAAGAAGGAAAGCATAGCATTGTGAAGGGAATTCCAAGACCCATTTATATAAGGGAGATTTAAGCCTTACAACTAAAGACATGTTTTATAAAAGGTTTTCAATTGTATGTAGCTCATCTGGAGGAACCAAAAAAGAGAAAAGGGACAAACCTTGAATATTTTTCGGTATTGCAATAGTTTGAAGATGTATTCCAAGAAGTACCAGGATTACCACCAAAGAGGTACATTGAATTCTCTATTGATTTAGTACTGAAAACTTCCCCAGTATTAAAGACACCTTATAGAATGAGTACACCAGAATTAAAATAATTACAAATGAAACTGGAGGAATTGATGAAAAGAGGGTGCATATGCCCAAGTGTCTCAACTTGGGGAGCATCAATACTCTTTTTTAAATATAATGATGGAACATTGAGGTTGTGTATTGATTTTAGATAGATGAATAAAGACACTGTGAAGAACAAATACCCTCTACCCATAATTGATGACCTCTTTGATCATCTAAGAGGATAAAAGATATTTTCAAAGATAGACTTAAGATATGAATACCACCAGGTAAGAATCAAGGTTCCATTTGGACTGACCATTTGGACTGGTTCCATTTGTACTGACCAATGCACCAACTATCCTTATGTGCCTAATGAATGGCATATTCATAAATTATTTGGATAAGTTTGTCATTGTGTTTCTAGATGACATACTTGTCTATTTTAAATCATAAGAAGAACATGAACAACACTTGAGCTTGGTATCACAAGTGTTGAGGGAGCATTAAATTTATTCCAAGCTTCGTAAGAACTCTTTTTACCAAGAGAAAACCCATTATTTGGGGCACAATATTTCAAAACAAGGCATAGCAGTGGATCCATATAATATTGAATCCATTAGATGATGGCCATCACCCAAGAATGTTTCATAAGTCATATATTTTATGGGATTATCCTGATACTACATGAGGTTTATAGAATGGTTCTCTAAGATTGTTCATCCCATCACCTATTTACAAAAGAAGGGAATCAAATTTCAATGGAAAAAAAGTGTGAAGAGAATTTCAATTTGTTGAAGGAATTGCTTACTAGTGAACCTATTTTAAATATTGCTGACCCAAATGAGAATTTTGTGGTATGTACATATGCATGAAAGGAATGAATTGGTGGATTCCTCACTCAAAATGGACATGTAATTAGTTATGAGTCGAGAAATATTAAAGAATATAAGATAAATTATGCAACACATGATTTGGAGTTTGATTACATGATTCATGCATAAAATTTGTGGAGGAATTATTTAATGGGGAATAAATTTGAATTAAGAATGGACAATAGTGGTTTGAAATATATTTTTGAGAAACCGACTTTGAATGTCAAGTGAACAAGATGGCTGGAATTTTTATGTGAGTGTGATTTTTACATCAAGAATAACAAAGGAAAGGAAAACAAAGTTGTTGATGCACTCTGCAGGAGAGTACATCTCATACATGATACAACCATTAGTATTCATATGTCATATTTAAAAAGAAAATTTTTAAATGTTGTTGTTATAGACCAACCAACATTACCTACAGGTAAAAGAGAGTTTATAACAAAATAATGTACAACAAAAATTCAAATGGTATGAGATTAAATAGGATGGATTTCTTATAAAAAAATTATAATTTATGTTCATAGTTCTGGAGAACTTAGCAATTTGGTATTAAAGGAAATGCATAATTTTCCATATGCTAGACATCCCAGTTACGAGACAAAAATTACAATAGTAAAAAAATAATTATTTTGGATAGGGATGAAGAAGGATGTTGTTGATTACATTTCCACATGCATGGAATGTAGATATTTAAAGCCGATGATACACACCCAATGAGTTTGATACAACCATTACTAATTTCAGAGAAGAAATGTGAAGTGGTAACCATTGATTTTATAACTAAGTTTCCCACGACAACAAGGAAACATGATTCAATAATGGTAGTTGTGGATAAATTGACAAATTGTTCTCATTTGTCCCTGAAAAATGACACATACAACAATTAATATTTCATAAATTTACATGAGATAGATTTCTAGGTTGCATGGAATACCTAAGGCAATTTTTTTTGATAGAGATACAAAGTTTACTTCAAATTTTTGGAGGGGATTGTTTATAAGATTTGGTACAAATCTGAATTTTAGCACAACATACCATCCACAGTCAGATTGGTAGACAAAGAGATTCAACCAAGTAATTGAAGGCATGTTGAGAATGTATGTGATGGATAAACCATCTAAGTTGGAAGATTACTTGCATTTAGTTGAATTTTCCTATAATACTGGGTATAAAGATTACTTGAAGATGATTCCATTTGAAGCTTTGTATGGTAGAAAATGAAATACTATAGTGAGTTGGGTCAATCCAATAGATATAATGGTACTTGGGCCAGAATTGCTCAAGGATACGAAAGACCAGATGGTTAGAATTAAGTAGAATTTGAAGGAAACACGAGATAGACAAAAGCATTATGCAGATAAAAACATGCCAACTAGGGAATTTAAAGTGGGAGAGCATGTACTTTTGAAATTGAATCCCAAGAATACCTCAATAAATCTAGGAAGTTGTATAAATATAGCATCCAGATTATGTGGTCCATTTGAGATATTGGACAAAATAGGGTCAGTTACATATATGCTTGCATTGTCTTTTTCCATGAATGTGCATAATGTATTTCATGTCTTTTTGCTGAAAAAATATGTACATGATCCTAACCATGTTATTGATTGGAATTTTATTTAGGTGCATTCATAAGGATACTTCCAGGTCCATCTAGTGTGTATATTGGACTAAAAATTCAAAGTGATCTATATTCGAGTCATAGAGTTGGTAAAAGTTTAGTGGACCTACTACGGTTCTAAATATGCTACTTGGGAGCATGAATATGTCATGTGGGAAAAGTACCCATGGCTTTTTGAATAATTTTGAAATTTTGATTTATGTTTTGTATATGCATTGAGGCCAGTGAAAAAAGAAGGGGGAGGGGAATTTAAAACCCATGTTTTGAGTCCTTGTATTAATAATGCATTTTGTTTTTATTTGATGAAAGGATGGAGTTCTTGGACAATTGAAAATTGGCTAGAGTACATAAAAAATATAATACATTGATCATTACTAATAAGGAAATATATCACTGGCTGTGGGATGGAAAAGGAAAATAGTTATAGGGGGATATGATTCCATGAGAGAGGGGGGTAAAGCTAAAGAGTATAATCCCTTAAAATTATAAATTATTTTGATTTTACCCACCTTGGAATTTTGGAGAGAAAGAGGGGGTTACATGAGCTTCCTGGGGGAAAGGCCACATTATGATTTTGATATTTAAACCATCTTCTGGATTATCTTGGGGGTTGGGAATTTCATTATGAACCAAAAAAATGTTCTTTGATGTAACAACCCTCCCAGTTAAGGACAACTACTCTGACAACAGGTGCAATTTTTTATTATTATTATTATTTTTTTAACCGTGTGTGGGTGCATGTAGGAGGGGAAACAGACACACTAGACTCCACATCGCCACTCGACAACCAACAAGATGCAACCACGAATTTCAACACAAGAAGACTGAAGTCTCACAAGGAGTAACTGCAACAATATACGACCATAGGCATGAGGCGCACAACACAAACATTAAGACATACTGGGGTTGCACAGTCAGAAAACAGAGGGAAGAATCCATGGTGTTAGAGTTACTATTTCTGCACAAGAAAGCAGGGTGTTTAGTCTTATGTCTTCTCTAAAGAAGATTAGACAGGCTCCTGGCTGACTGCTCAGGCAAAACTAGTAAGCCCCTTAGGTGTGTCGCAAGAGTGGAAACCCTGCCTTTAAAGGGCCTGAGACTCTTGATACGGCACTGGATTCTTGACGCAGAAAAACACACAGACATATATACTAAGGCTTACCCGGAGGTGTCTAGATCACTCCCGACACAAGCAGAGAAACACGGAATTGATTACATCCAAGTACAATAAGGGTTAAAGAACAACCATCCACATAGGAAATCATAAGCTAAATACAACCTCGTCAACTACCCGACCAGTATTCCTGGCTAAAGGCCAATATCTAAGATCTAATAGGACGATAAATACCTATCACTGAACCGGTCTAGGTTAATTGTAGTTTTACATCCTGAAGGTGGGTCATAAACCAAATTGTCGATTACAACTTTAGGTTAGTATTGAGAGCATTTTAAAACTCAATAAGTCGGTATGTACACCTTAAATTAGCATTAAGAATCGATCAACATTAAGGGTTTAACAACTTGAAGAATATGATACAAGTCATAATAATTTAACAAATATTGGCATTGCAGTAGACCTTATCATTAACCTTCAATTTAAATTAATAATAACCTTGCAGCTTAGACATCATCCCGAACAGTTCAATTAAACAAAATTAACATTGTGAATCACCCATCATCATTGACCTTGCAATTTAAAACAACCCTTATTATTGCAATTTAACAAGTAATATCATGGCAATTAAGCAAATATTAATATTGCGAATCAACCATCATCAATTCCCTGGAAAATTAAAACAACCTTATTATTGCAAATTAACAAGTAACATCATGGCAATTAAACAAATATTAATTTTGTGAATCAAACATCATCATTGCCCTGGCAGATTAAAACAACCTTATTATTGCAAATTAACAAGTAATATTATGGCAATTAGACAATATTAATATTGCGAATCAACCATCATCATTGCCCTTGCAAATTAAAACAAACCTTGCTATTGCAAATTAAACAAGTAATGTCGTGGCAATTAAAAAAATATTTAAATTGTGGCTTAAAACAATACTAATATTACTATTTAACGGGTATTATCATTGCATTCAATTTAAACAATATAACATTGCCGACATCAAGTGTACTCTTTGCAATTAACAAATATTAATTAAAATCATGGCGAATAATTCAGTGGAGGGTAATTGTGTGGAATTGGTGCAAATCAAATTTAAATATACCTTTGCAATAAATGACCATGCCGAACCGCTAACTAACTCCCAAATACAATAATAAATACGTCCATACCCTAAATGATAAACAACTAAAGAATTAACCCCCCCCCCTTTTTTTAAATGAATAATGAACAAATAAAGCCCGTCTCAATGACAAATGAAGAACCAATCTGGCTTTACATAAACAGAAGGCATAGCCGTCTAATCCACCATCATCATTTATTGCATTTTAAACCTTAATAACATGAAATAAAACAAGATTATTTTGGCAACTCAAGCACCAGCAGTATATTGCATTTTAACAATGATACCATTAATTTAAACAGGGTTAACGTGGTTGCCTACGCATCAAACTTATATTGCATTTTAGACAATAATAACATTAAGTAAACCAGGTTAACATGGGCATCATCATTTATGGCATTTTAAACCCTAATTTAAATAAAACAAGGTTATTCTGGCAACTTAAGCATCACCCTTATTCTCAGAAATTAAAACTTAGAATCTAGGGTTCTCAGGATCCTCGGCCAGCGTGCAAGTCAGAGCCGCATTAACGCGGAGGTAAGGGAGGAGGGAACGCATGGGCCACCTTGTGCTACAAGCAAGTTTTTCAAAGGAACAGGGGGAACACGCAGGTGTGGGAAATGACGGTCTGCTGGCAATGCCGCTGTAGGTAAATTAACATGCAGGGTTATGGAAGGAAGAAGGAAGGTTCAGGTTCAGTCTCCTTCATGCAGGCTCAGCGCCCCAGGGATTCATCTTGCATGGCGCCTGGTGAATAAGGCAGCCATCGCTCCCAACGCAGGAACACTTTAAATTATTATCAGGCGGTGAGATTAAAGGCTGGCTAGGAGTAGGCACCAGTATAATTTCGTTTAACGACTTCCAAATTTGTTACATGGTTAATACATGAAATAAACGCAGGAGATAGTAGGTGCTTATTACATGAATCCAAATAAACAAAGGATATGATGGGGTATTTCTTAAAGCACAATCATCAAGACAGTGAACTAAATGATGCACCTTAACACAATTGACACCCCATACCTGCAACATACATTGTGTTAGAGTGGAACAGGAAGGCACAAGGATTGAAGCCACGGTTATTACAGACACAAAAATTTATTACAAGCGAAAACTTCTACCATCTCAATTCTTTTAAGAATCTACCTTTTCATTTTCAATAAATTTATTAAGGATACCCAACAAGAATCACTCAACATGCAATTGTCCTGAAGGTGCAAATACAAGGTGATGGAAGAGCTACTATTGAAACTAACAATTAGGAAAGTGAGCTTTACTACCACTTTTTAATCTAGCTGTAAGTAACCGATTCATATAATAACAACTACAAGAATGTACTTCAATATCCAGATCTCACCAACAAGGAGGTTACTGCCCAGCATTTTGAGAAATTAAAAAAAAAATAGAAGATGCAGACCTGTAGTGTACAGGCAGGAAATAAAAACAACGCCCCGGTAAAAGAGAAAGCCCGCTGGAAATTGGCCCACGGTATGTATAAAACGCCCAAGATATAAAGAAGGAAACCCACAAAAAAAATGCCCAATACAAATTTAAACGCCCAGTGTATGAAAAGAAACCCCACGAGAACGAAATAGCCATAACCATTGAAACTACTAATCACATAGTAACCATTAAAACTACAATTTATAGACACACGCAGTAAGACAGAAACGCCCAGAGATTTACATACCTGTGTCCTTAACGCTTGCAGCAAATGATTCTTGTGCTCCTGCAGCTCCTGCTCCTGCTTGTCGACCGTAGAGGACTCACTGATACCTCCTAGCCAAATGCTAGGGGTACTCTCCTTCCCCCTTAGCCCCCCGAGCCGCAAAGGGGCCACACACAACCCAGACCGTAGCCTAGCTTCCCAGCTTGCCTCCAAGGCTGAGCTACCACTCAAGTCAGCTGAGAATCCCCAACTCCTACAAGAAATCAGTCCAGTCTCTAGTCTGGCAGCATAACAATACCAATAGCTGAAAAAGTCCCCTTCTTTCCCCCTCTCCCTTTCTTGTATCCAGTCTCAAACCCTAAATCCTCTTTCATTTAGGTTTTCCCCCCTTTTTCCTTTTCTATTTTCTTATGTTTCTTTTTATTTTTTTTTATTTTATATTTTTTTTTTTTAAACTCAAAGAGTATGTGCGCTCATTAATAATTCCCTTTTATTTTTACATGCGTAACTTTTATCAATGGTAGAGATGGTAGGGATTAATAATTTACGGAAAGAGGATCCATTTATCATTTTCATTATTCTAAAAATTTAAGATTAAGGAATACACCACCATTTGTTTATAATATATGCATATATATATAATTTTTTTTTTCTATTTATAAGCATGCATTCATCATAGTAAATTATCATTATCCATCATTC
>JASDQU010308436.1:34577-77249 GCA_032191745.1 Picea mariana | reverse complement strand
CATGCATTAAAACACAAAATATTAGAGAACAAAATGTAAAAATAAAGCCTACCATTCACTCAGATAGACAAGTAATAGCGACACACACATTTTGGATCAATATTTCTTTTTTATATTTATTCAAATCTACATGAGCTATAACAACATTCAACAACTTCTAACTAATTTTCAAAAAAAAAAATACTAAACTAATTCACAGATAATATCATATTCAACAACCTCATTTGGGCATAGAACACCTCTACTTATACTAGAGGGCTCATAGGGTTCCCTCCGACTTCCTATATTATCGAAGTAAAAGTGAACARCTACTTAAGCCAGGTTACATTAAAAGTTTGAGACAAACAAATAAGAGAGAAAGCTCCAGATCTGTGTCAAAATCAACTACATTAAAGGAAAATCATATCTCTCCCAATCTAATGCGATCATTTAGCCTCCGAATATTAAATATCTCTTTAATTCACAATCCATTCAAAAGTTTTACAGGATACATCATCTTTTAAAATTCAAAAATAATTCAAAAAGTGCACTAGGGAACTAAGCTATCTCTCCACATGCTCTTATTTGATGATGCTCCTACATCACGATGAATAATTTTTCTCAATAATGATGGATTGGATTGATTGTGAAATTTAATTATTTTGTAAGGAATTTCCCTTATGAAATTGATGTTTTCATTTGACCTCTTATCACGATGGAACCATTGATCCTATTAAATTACCATTGGGATACTCTGAACTATCCACATGCATTTGTTTTAATATATAACTTGTATAGAAGTGTATCTTTTTATTTTTACTTGTTACATCACCCTAGCCATCTAGATCCATGTGATGACCATTTTCCACGTGCACACATTCACTATTCATTCCTTGGAAATGGATGTGGTAGCTCAAGCATGGGATTGAGATCGGTAACTGAACCTCATGTAATCCTCTTATAGAAGTATATTTCCTTCTCCACCTTTTCAGTTGCATCATGGCCATGCAATCATTAGATGACCATTGATGGTGTTTTAACCATCCACGTTTAGTTATTGTCATTTTTCCTCTCACTACCAGATATGCATATTTATTCCTAAAAAAATCAATGGGCACCAAAGAACCATTGAAAAGGATTCCCCATTTTTTCCATTATGTATCGCATGAAGTAAAAGTTTGGTGTGATGCACTATGTCATAGAGATAGAAAGTTTGAGTATATTTGTTATATTGCAAGGGCATAGACTTTATAATTTATAGTTTGTTGTGACTGACAAAATTTTTTGGATTGATGTAATAAGTCATGGAAAAAATCATTTTAGGTGCACTACACACACTTATTTTTATGCACCCCTTTAAAAAAAATGTTTTTTTCTTTTTGTATCACACGAAGAAAAACTTTGGTGTGGTGTGATATGTCACAAAGATATAAAATTTGAGGAGATGTAATATTTCACAACGGATCTCCTTTATAAAATTTCCCTTTATCACGATGCAGGAAAGTTTGATAAAGTGTGATTTATCAAATGAAAAAAAACATTGACACAATGTGATATGTTACGAGAAAGGAATGTTTGGAGAGTTTTGATATGTCATGGACAAAATCATTTTATGTGCAATAAGTTATATACTTTATGCATTGGATGAAACAAATCTTTGGTGCATGTCATAAAGATAGAAATTTTGAGAAAATGTGATATATCGCAAGGGAAGAAAAATTTGTAATCTATAATATGTCACAATAAATAAAATTTTGGATCGATATGAGATATCATGAGCAAAAGAATTTTAGGTGTGTTATGCACATTTGTCTTGATTGTCCCCTTTTAAAAAAGAATTATATTGTTGATAGGGATTTTAGTACTTATCATATTGAGAATATGTTATTGAGAACACACTCATACTGAGAGCGGGGGGATTGAATCGGTATAAGACATTTATTTTTGTTTTTTCAAAAATTCATCAACCATAAGAAAAAAATCACATATGAGATATATTAACTATAGAACATGGAGCTCAATATTTATGTGGAAACCCTTTTGGGAGAAAACCTCAAAACATCTATTCATAATTTTTTGTAGCAACGAACTTACTGTTACAAATAGTTTTAAACACTATCCTATTGGACACACCAATCCACACTAGTACACATCTTGGTAGGAACCAACCTACTCTTAGAGATCTTCGTAGACACCAACCAACTCTTATATATCTTCATAGACACCAATCTATTGGAGATATCAATCCAGACCGCTAAGAAAAAACTTAGCAAGAGACACCAATATATTTGTTTGAATGAAAACAACCAAGTCATATAGATCTTTTAAGACACCAATCTATTGTAGAAACTAATCCACACTGCTATGCACAAACTTAGAAAGAGGCACCAATCTCTTTGTGATTTGCACCAACCTTCACCAAGTTTTCTTGCTACTTCTTCCTTCACCAGGTCTTCTCACTACATCTTCCTTCACTAGGTTTTCTCACTGTTTTTTCCTTCACCAAGTCTACTCATTGCTTCTTCCTTTACTAGGTATGAAAAAAAATTGAATTTCCAAATGGTAATTTTCCCAAAGTTTGTTGTTTTGGGCCTCTTCCCAAGGAAAAAATTGTACAACATGTCGTGTATCCCAATTTAGAAAATTGATTCTAAATGTTTTACTTGAGGTGCTTCTATATCACTCCTCTATTCTTTACAATTTTCATAGTCTGAAGAGTCCCGAAAAATATGTTTTAGAGAAAATTCAACACTAAATTGTTTGAAATTGATTTTAGGAGCATTCAAGAACCCTAACTTACATAGAGAATATATCTGAAAGTACAATGAAACAACATATGAAATTTTTACCTGAGGTACTTTTACATGTCTCCTTTGTTCTGTAAAAATTTCACAGTCTGAAGAATCCCAAAATATAAGTTACAGGGAAAATTCCAAATTGACATGTTTGAAATTGATCTTAGGACCATTCAAAAATCCTAACTTTCACAAAGCATGTCTCATAAAGTGCACCGAACCAACATATGAAATTTTTACATCAGGTACTTTTGTATGTATCCTATATTCTTTACAAACTTCATTATCTAAAGAGTCCCAGAAAAGAGGTTATAGTGAAGATTCCAAACTGACCTATTTGAAATTGATTTCAGGAGAAATCAGGAACCCTAACTTCCTCAAGGAATATGTTTGAAAGTATAGCGAACCAACATAGAAACATTTGACCACATGTACACAAAGATATATTCTTCACCTATGAAAATTTTGAAGGTCTGGAATTCACTATAAAATAAGTCGTAACAAAAGTTGCAAGTTGACCTTTTTGAAACTGATTTCAGGAGAAATCAAGAACCCTAACTTCCACAGGGAATATCTTTGAAATCGCTTCAAAATTTCAAGGTCTAAAATGTCCCGGAACATAAGTTATCACGAAAAATTCCAACATGACCTAAAAATTATTTCACAACTCTTCCATTTTGGAATGATATTCAATCTTTTCTCATCCATTTTTGATACACACACTTTCTCTTAATACTTTCTCTTTTTATACTTTTTCATAACCCTTCATGAAGGGACATGTCCATGAACTAAATATTCAATTCTCCATTTTTATTTTATTTTTCCAAATACCATGGGAAAATAACATGGGAAAACACCCAAACTGATCAAGGTCGATATTTGTGGCCACCCACCTATTCCACTAATTCATAATGGTTCCACATCTTGGTATTTTTTCTACAGGTTTTTGGGTCCCAAAGTTCTCAGGCCATTTTGAGGCCCTAAACAATGTTTTTTTGGCGCAACAACTCCTAGTATGTAGTCAGAGGAAAATATTGGGCTATTTGGAATGTGTACTTCTCATCTATACCTTTCTGATAGGATACTGAGAAACCCAAACAAAGATGATATGAAAATGTTAATATGCAGGAGCATCGCTAGAACTCATCAGGGCATCAGCAACAAATGCAACAATGCACTAGGAGGGAGTGGATCCCAAAGAGAGAAGAAACAGTCTTCTCAATTCTTTTGAGTTTAAATCTGAAAATTTAAATGTAATTTAACGTAATTAAATTTTGTAAGGTTCAAGGAAAGAAGAGCCACTGTATTTGTACAGGATGGGTGTAAAATCATCTTTAATGTACTATAGTTGTACAGATCCTAAGCATCGCCTCAGATCTAAAAATGTAAATGAATATTTATTGTAATAAAGCCTTAATGGTAGGATGCTTAAATGCAATAGGAAAGCACTAATATGTTACGAGGGAAGGCTCGGCACTCCCCTCATGTATAAATTTATGTAATCTTTTCCCAAAGAAGGTTGTTGAAGAGAGTTGTAGAGATTTCTTGGTAGTTGTTGAGAGAAAGAACTGAGACTTTGTTGCAGTCCAGTCTTGCACACATCGCAAAGACCATTCAAATTTAATACAAAATCATATTTCCATGCATATGATTTTGCGTGTGTGTGTGTATTCTGTTAATGAATATGTGTTTTCTGAATGCATTTGAATGGTTATTGTGTATGTTTATGAATGTTGTTAGTGTGTGTATGTTCCCTTTACAAGAATAGATAGAATTCTTTGTCTCTAGTTTTATGAGTTTTCTGGGCTCTCAAGGATAGTGCAAGGAGTGCAAACCAGATTTGTTATAAAACCATGTGAATACATCCCAAAGAGTGTGAAAGAACTCATTCAAAAGTTCAGGAAGAGTGTGCGAGGTGGGAACACCGAAACTATTCTTAATCTCAGAAGGGACAGTGAAAAGAGTGCACAGAGAGAGTGCAAGGAGTGTTTCTACACTCAATGTAGTGTAAAAGATCAAGGAGGAAGCAAGTGAAATGAGTGCACGAATCCAACACACTATGGAAGTGCTAGTAAAGATCAGGAGGAAAAGTACAGAGTGCTTGGAGGGCACAAGAAGTCATATAGAAAGAACAAAGGGACTGGACCCCTTAAAACTGAAGAGTTGAAATATTTGGAGGAAGAGCTAGAGTTCCAGGAGGGCACAAGAAATAATTTGGAGAAAAAAGGGTTGAGACCCTTTGAAGTTCAAAGAAATTACAAGCTATGGAGAAGGTAAGTGTAATGTGTGCACAAAGCCAACACAAGGTATGCAGAGGCCGAACCATCTACAGGTTTGAAAGTGTGGGAGAGATAGTATGAGTTTATGCAGAGACGGGTGCAAGGAGTGCACAGAGAAAACACTTTGTTAAGTGAAAGTCAAGATTAAGAAGGTAAGCACAATAAATGCACTAGAGGCTGAAGTATTTCAAGTGTGAAAGATTAGGAGAGCCAGTGTAGGCAAAGACCAAGCAATTGTTCCTACAGAAAAATATTCAAAAGGCTAATCCATTGAAAGCTTGAGAAAATTTATTCTTTGAAGGGATGTGGAGTTGCACCAGAGGAGGAGCTATAGCAGCCGTTGGATTGGCTGCAAGATTCAATATGGATTATAGGTAGAAGAGGGATACATTTCAATAGATTAGGGGTAGTTCAGAAGTTTGGATATCCGGTTATTTTGGAGCGTAGGCGCAGGAGTGTGCAAAGTTTCTCGAAGCTCCGAAGGCAGGAGCACATCTTGGTTGTTGGCACCAGAAACACGTGTTGACAAATCTCATGGTTCAAGAACCCAACAATATGGAGGATCTCAACTGTCTGTTTGTCAAGATGCATGGAACATTGATTAAGACCTATTTTGTGTTCGAGGTTAGTTACTTCGGAAGGTGGATGAAAATTTTTGTTAAGGTGTGAAAACTCCCGAAGGCCAGAGTAGATATCAATTGTTAGTTGAAGGGGGCACATGGAGCGTGGATCCCAATACTTTTCCAATTCAATGTTCGACAATATGGAGGATTGGAGGTGATGAGGGGAAATAAATCCTGAAGGCCCGAAGGCCGAAGGTCATCGTGATTGTCCATTTGCGAGAACACGTGGACCGTGGATCGTGAATCCTCTCCACTTCAGAGTTCGGCGATCCATAGATTTATGTTTTTTAACATCTGAGAACTCCTGAATTCTAGAGTTCCAGAGCCAATCATAACAATTGGTGGTGGAAGGGACAAGAACCGTCGATCCATTACCCTTCACAAATTTGGGAATTCATGAATTTGGGAGGAAGAGAAGGTTAGGTGTTGAAGGGTCCTGAAGCCCAAATCCTAGAGAAAGAATTGGTCATCGATCAGAGACAAATGCCAACTGTATGATATGCCTTGTTAGGTTGTTCGTTGGTTCATCCTTTGGAAGAGTTGTAGTGTGTTACTTTTGGAGCTTTTGAAGCCTAGAGCCTTGTAGTTCAAAATTCTTAAGTAATTTGAAAGTTGACCCACGGTTTTGGCCTAGGATCACATGGAAGACTCTGCTGAAGTATTATGACCCTCACGAGCTAGAATTTGGTCATGTGGAAAAGAGAAAAGGCCAATGGTAAGGAATTTCATGGGATCAGCAAGAGCCCGAGAGATAATTCAACTCCGAAGAAGAAATACCCTTAGAATGGGAAGTCATGCGAGCCCCAAGAGGTGGTTGGGGTTTTCATCAAGTGGTATCAGAGCTTGATTTTGTCTATAGATAGTGGTCAAGGGAAAAAAAAAAATTGATACCATCATATGGTATCAGAGTGGAATTTTTTCTGTAGACAACAGACAAAGGAGAATAAGAAAGAGTTTTGATGCTCTATTGTGTGTGAAGATATGTTTTCATATAGCAGACAATAGAGTTTCTAGGAGGGCAGGGTAAAGATAATATGTCTAATGAAGGCCATAAGAAAGGTCCGAAAGGAGATCGTAGGAAGATGAGCCAAGATTGTATGGATAAAGATCTCAAGGAGACCCAAGAGAGGCTTGACATGATGATGTAGAAAATGAGCAAGGAAGTTGGAGCTATGAGTAGCCCTTAAAGAGAAAGAAAAGTGGCATATCTAGTAGTGGATTTCCAATAGGCAGAAACACGTGTTGAGGAGGTAGTTAAGTTAAGTTAAAAACCTCAATCACATAAAAGAGGAGATGGTTTATGTTTGTGAACTGGAAAGTGGAGATACCCTTGGTGATAAGGAAGAGAGATCAACTAAATATATCACAGATTGTTAGGAGGGAAATAATAAGAGTTTGGTCAAATATATCATATACTTCTAGGAGGGAAGAAAAGAACATTCAGGTTTCCAGGTGGGTAAGGAGGAGGAGATGGGACTCTCTGAAAATATTAGGAACTCACAGAGGAATTTAGATCAGCAAGGAGTGTTGATGGGAGAGGAGGAGGAGGAAGGATATAAGCCTCATCAAAATGAAGATTCATGTGGGGTTGTAGACCATGTGAATGAAGATCATGATAAGTTCAATACTTCAAATCTCGAGGAGTAAAATGAGAGGTTCATTATGATAATTGGGGGAATCAATATATTCCTTCCAAGTATCCCAATAGAGATGAGTGCATGTGTTGCACATGAGGAAGTGATGCAAGAGGAATATAGGGAAGAGGCCATGAGGCCAAATGTTTTTAAAACTAATAGTGCATGTGTTGCGGGTGTAGGAGAAGGAAGACAACTAGCAAAGAATGTCATGGAGGAGGAATAAGGAGAAACATTTTCTCAAAGTTTGGAGGGAAGAGAGGACCTTAACCATGTTTTGATGGTAGGGGATATCGGAGTATCTCTTGGAGAGGTCTTAGAATAAAATTCCAATGAAGGTGTTTCTTGTAAGGAAGTTGACTAAAAACCCACATATTCTTTCATTTCAGAATATAGAAGGAGGAGGAAAGAAAATCATTTAGTGGAATTGCTCATAAATTGTAGCAAGGGATATGAACGGAGGACAGCTACAGAATTGGAACCTATAAGAGGAGAGAGAGAAGACAACATGGATTTTGCTAATCTATGTGAATAATTGGAAGCCCTGGGAGAAAGAGTAATAACCTAGAGTAGGATCATCCAATAGGTCAAGTTGGAGACTGATGAAGAGGAGGAGATGCAACAGAGAAGACTGCATGAAAGAAACCATCCAATAGACCAGCTAGACAGGGAGATAGAGGAAATAAGAAGGTTGATGTTGAAGTGAAAACAAGATATAATAAACAACAGGTGGAGGTTACCATAGGAGATCATATAGAAGCAACAAGAAAACAACAACAACAACAAAGAAGAAGAGCAGGAGGAGAACTCAGAGTTAAAGTTTGTGACCCAAGAGGATCTCAATAGCAACACTAGAGGAGCCATGAGAAGGAGGTCATGATTTTTGTCAGCATGGGAGTATGATGGGGGAGCATCGCTCCAACTCATCAATGCGTCATAAACCAATGAAACAGTGCACTAGGAGGGAGCAGATCCCAAAGAGAGAAGCGTTGGTATTCTCATGTTTTTTGAGTTTAAATCCCAAAATTGAAATGTAATTTAATGTAATTAAATTTTGTAAGGATCAAGGAAAGTCGAGCCACTGTATTTGTACAATATGAGTGGAAAATTTCCTTTAATGGGATGTAGTTGTACAGATCTTGAACATCACCTCATATCTAAAAATTTGAATGAATATTTATTGTAATAAATCCTTAGTGGTAGGACACTTAAATGCAATAGGAAATCACTAATATGTCAGGAGGGAAATCTAGAGAATCCCCTCATGTATAAATGTATGTAATATTTTTCAAAAAAAGTTTGTTGAAGAGATTTGTAGAGAGTTGTTGGTAGTTGCTGAGAGAAAGAACTGAGACTGTGTTGTAGTCCAGTCTTGCACACATTGTAAAGACCATTCATATTTAATACAAAAGCATGTTTCCCTCCATATGATTCTCTCTGTGTGTATTTTGTTAATGAATATGTGTTTTCTGAATGAAATTGAATGGTTATTGCATATGTATATGAATGTTGTCAGTGTGTGTGTGTTTCCTTTGTATGAATAGATAGAATTCTATGTCTATATTTTTCTGAGTGTTATGGGATCTCAAGGCTAGAGCAAGGAGTTCATGATAGAGTTTTTAGAAAACTCTGTGAATCCAACAGAAGGAGTGTGAAAGAACTCATTTAGGAGGTCAGGAAGAGCATGCTAGGTGGGCACACCAAAACTATTCTTAAGATCAGAAGGGATAGTGCAAAGAGTCCATAGAGTGAGAGAAAGGAGTGCACCTACACTGAGCGTAGCATAAAATATCAAGGACAAGGAAAGTGCAAGGAGTGCACAAAGCCAACACACTGCAGAAGTGTTGGTAAATCTCAGAAGGAAAAGTGCAGAGTTCCTAGAGGGCACAAGAAGTCATATATAAAGAACAAAGGGAATGAACCCCTTGAAATTGAATACTTGAAATCTCTGGAGGAAGAGCATGAGTGTGAGGAGGGCACAAGAAATCATTTGGAGAATGATGCAGGAGCATCGCGAGCAGCCACACAAGCATGAAGGTGGAGGATAGCTGGAACAAGCGCCAATGCATCTTTGTGCATGTTGAAGTATTTTGAAAGTTTGAATGCAAAAATATTAATGAAATAGTTAAGGAGAGGCGTTCTTACATTTATGAATAAGTGATTGTAAACATATCATGAGTAATTTCTCTCATATGTCTTAGTGAAAAGGCATCTAAGTCTATTTATGAAAGTAGGTAGCTTTGAATTGTAGATTAGATAGTTTTAGGAGCTGGAGGGAAACCCGACTATAGACACCCTCATCTTTATATCATTGTAAAAATGTCAATTGTATCATTAAGCATAGACAACATACAAGAGAAGAGATCTATAGCAGAGAGTTGTGGAGAAGAACCCATGTACAGAAGTTCTGAGTTAATATATGAAGATTTGTTTCAGACTCATGGTGTTATAATGCTTTCTGTGTATACATGCTGAATGCTATTCTTATGGTTGTTTTATTCTCTCTGTTATGCATTCATTGTTATGTTGTAAATGTATGATTTCATGTTGAACATTTGAAATTTGAGAGAGTAGGAGAATGAGTTTCAATTGTTTCTCTACCTGAGTAATAATTCTTGCAAGGAGTGCAGTGAAAATGTTCGCAAGGTGTGCGTCGAAAGGATTCAGAGTTTATCTTTGGAAGTTCGAGAGGGACACCATTGTTCTCATTCCAAAAGAAGTGCAAGCGAAGCACAAGAACCATGCAAGGTGTGCGCAGGCTAGCTAATAGATTAGAACTTATCAACTAAGGTTGAGGGTTGAAGGACTGATGTTGCCAAGAGTGCACAGAGTCGAGACACTCAAATACTTAGAGGTATTTGAAGGATTGCCGCAAGGAGTGCGTGCAGGGGTTTCTTTGGAGGTTCAAGTTTGAAAAGAAAACTCAGGAGAGGTAACACCTTTGAAAACAACAAAGGAGGTTGGAGACTGAAATACTTCAAAGGGAGATGAGGGTTGAAGTCTTCCAGTAGGAGTAAAGTCTTCAAGCGAAAGAACATCTGTTCATTCCGTGAAAATTCTTCAGGGAAGAATTGAGTGATCGGAATTATCCATGGATAATCTGCTAAGTCCTGAGAACCATCAGATTTTGCAGAGGAGTAGGGGAGTTATGGTGAGTGTTGTTTTAAGCTCAGGAGGAATAGGCCATTGGATCCAAACCAACGAGGGCCGTCATATTTCCCATGAACTCTCATTTCGGAGTTCAGAACTTTGAAGAGGTAGAAGAATTATGTCAGAGATAGAGAAAACAGAGTGACAGGTGGTATACTTGTCACCAGACGAAGTCAACCTTTGTTGAAGTTTTCAACATTTTGGCACTTTTGTGGACAAGAGGTAGGAGTCTTTGTTCCAAGATTCATGAAATCGCGAAGTCCAAAGTCCTGAAAAGGTGAAAGTCTGTTGTGGGGCCAACCATTGGGGAACATATCAGAGTTTGGCATTTTGGCACTTTTGAAGACAAGAGGTCGGGATCTTTGTTCCAGGATTCTCGAAATTGCAAAACATGATACAGTTGTGGGGGAAGGCGCAATAAAAATTTCGGCAGTTGGAGAGATAGAAACTTGGTAACATGATTCATGAAGTCACGAGATATGAGGTCCCAAAATAGCGAAAGGTGTGATCACATAGTGGATCAGAGGATTTGGATTGGTTCTTAGTGCTTGTTCACGTGGGCTCAATTTAGAAGGACTTGTGGAAAGACACCATTATATGCATGTAAGATTCCCTGAAGACGAATCAAAGAGTCGATCAGACTCAGGGGCAGACATAGAATGATCCTGAGCGGACATCAACTTGAGGGTTCGGGGGTCTGCATCAATGTGGTATCATATCTTGAATCTGTTTGTATATTTTAGGTAGAGGAAGCGAGATGGAGAATAAGAGTACTCTGGTACACATCAGTTGTGATATCAAGGGTGTAGAAAGATTTATTTTCTTTCTATAGCAGAGAAGAACATTCTCAACAATTCTACTGAGAAGGAGAGAGAGGCTAATGCCTGATCCAGTAGTGGAAAGAGAAATGCGTGAACTACGTGCCAGGCTTGATGCCATGGAGACAACATAGAGGTGCACATTCGACGTTGGGGATATCAACGAGGTTGAAAGAGAAAATGAAGTTGGACATGAAGAAACCATTGTAGTCGAAGATGCATCAGATGAATGCCTATTCAGGGTTGTTGCAAGGATAGGTGCTAGAGAGAAAATGGACATTCCAGTATATGAAGGAAACTTGGATGTCAAAGAGCTTCTAGACTGGATTAGAGCTATGGATAAATATTTTTACTATGAGGATGTTGAGGAAGACAAGAAGGTCAAACATGTTGTCACAATACTTAAAGGACATGCAGCCTTATGGTGGGATGAACTACAGGCTGGCAGACATTGCAAAGGCAAGCAAAAAATCAATAGTTGGGATAGAATGGTTGTGAACGTGAAAGAAAAATTCATACCCAAGGATTATCAAATCACTCTGTTTCGGAGAATGTAGAATTTGATACAGAAGCTGATGTTAGTGAAAGAGTACACTGAAGAGTTCTACAAGATAAACATCAGAGAAGGTCATCGGGAGAACAATGATGAAAAGGTTGCCAGGTACATGAATGGTTTGAGATATGACATTCAGGATGAGATGAGCATGATGATCCTTTGAACAATGGAGGATGCTTATCAGATGGCTTTGATAGATGAAGAGAAGCTGAGCCGAAAGCAAGGTCAGAGAGGCCAAGGAAGAAGCTAAGCCAGAGGCAAAGCAATTGCCCAAGATAGGACTCAGAAATCCAAAGAAGAGGGGAATAAATCTCAAACGCAACCTGAAAGAGGAGGAATCTCACAAGGAAGATAATATGCTGATGGAAACACTTTTCCTCACACCAGAGGAAGAGGAAGAGGCCGAGGAGGAGAAATAAAATGTTTTACCTGCGGGAAAAACGGGCATAATTCCTATGAGTGTCCAGACAGAAAGAAAGAAGGTGGTGAAGCTCACATTGCTGAAGCACAAAGATGGAATGTTGAGGCAGAAGATGCTAAGGGAAGAAGGTCCTTAATGATGAAGAAAGTTCTTTTAATGCCAGAGGAGGAGGCAGAGAACCCAGTCCAAAGGAACAAAATTTTTTGGACTACTTGTAAGACCAGAGACAGGGTATGCAAAGTCATCGTGGACAGTGGTAGCACAGACAATATCGTTTCTATAGAGATGGTAGAAAAGATGGAGCTGGAGACAATTGAAAATCCAAGCCCATACAAAGTTCTGTGGCTATAAAAAGGACATCAGGTAAATGCCACTAAACAATGCTTAGTTGAGTTTAAAATAGGTGGATATAAGGATGCAATATTATGTGATGTCATTCCCATGGATGTTTTTCATCTATTGCTAGGTATACCGTGGCAATATGACAGGAATGTGATTCATGATGGGAGAAATAACACATGAACCCTAGAGAAGAATGGGAGAACTCACATGTTATTGCCAATTAAGGATAAAAAAGTGAAGCCTGAGGTAAGCAACATTGTACTTCTCATGAGTGGGAAGGAACTTATTATAGAGGTTAAGAAAAAGGAAGATACATAATTCATCGTGGTAAGAAAGCCTAGAATTGTCTTAACTAGTACAAGAGTGGATGATTTACCAGAAGAAATCCAGGGATTGTTGGAGGATTTCGCTGACATAGTAGTGGATGAACTACCTTGTTCGTTGCCACCAATCAGGAGTATAAGTCATCAAATTGATCTTATCCCTAGAGCTAGTTTACCAAACAAAGAAGCATACAGATTGACGCCACAAGAGAATGAATAAGTCAAGAGGCAAGTCTAGGATCTAGTTGACAAAGGATTGATTCAGGAAAGCTTGAGTCCATGTGTTGTTCCGACAGTGCTCAGCCCAAAGAAGGATGGAGGCTGGAGGATGTGTACAGACTCAAGGGAAATAAAAAAGATAACCATTAGATATAGATTTACATTGCCTAGGATGGATGATTTGATGTATTCCTTAAGTGGAGCAAGATTCTTTTCAAAGATTGATTTGAAAACAGGATATCATCAAATTCGGATGAGAGAAGGTGATGAATGGAAGACAACATTCAAGATGAATGAAGGGTTGTATGAATGGCTTGTTATGTTGTTTTTCTTAACAAATGCACCTATTACTTTCATGAGGTTGATGAATGAAGTCCTGAAGGATTTCATAGGGAAATTTTTCATCGTATATATTGACCATATATTGATTTTCAACAAGATAGGAGCTGAACACTTGAAGCATTTGGCTATGGTGATGAGGAGATTGCAGCAAGAGAAGTTGCTGATAAACATGAAGAAATCATCATTTATGAGGACATAACTCATTTACTTGGGTTTTGTTATCTCTGCAAATGAGTTGAAGATGGACTCGGATAAGGTGAATGCAATTAAGAATTGGCCATCACCGAATAGTATATTTGAAGTTTGAAGCTTTCATGGATTGGCTAGTTTCTACAGGAAATTTATAAGAAATTTCAGTGGGATTAACACACCGATGATGGACACAGTGAAGAAAAGACACAAATCTTTTCATTGGACAGAAGAAGCAGAGAAGAGTTTCAATCTCCTGAAGAAGAGGATCACTGAGCAACCAATTTTGGTGTTGCCAGATTTTAGCAAGATGTTTCAGGTCAAGTGTGACGCAAGTGGATTTGCAATTGGGGCAGTCTTAAGCCAAGACGATAGACCGGTCGCATACTTCAGTGAGAAACTGAATGAGGCCAAGACTAAGTACTCCACATATGATAAGGAATTTTATGCGGTCATACAGGCATTGAAGAAGTGGAGGCACTATTTGGTTCCTAAGGAGTTTGTTTTGTACAACGATAATCACGCATTGCAATTCATGACTCAACAGGATAAATTGAACCAGAAGCATGCAAAATGGGTTGAATACATGCATAATTTTACTTTTGTAACTAAGCATATTTCTGGAACTGCTAACAAATTTGTTGATTCTTTGAGCAGGAAATGTTTTCTTATGCAGTAGTTCAAAATCAAAACACTAAATTTTGATAACCTCAAGGACATGTATAGAGGTGATCCAGATTTCAAAGAAGCGTATGAGGCATCTGAGAATCCATTTATTAGGGAAAAAAGTCAATGGATTGAATATATGATCTAGGATGGATTATTATTCATAGGCAATCAACTGTGTATTCCAAAATTCTCCATGAGGGAGAATCTGCTAAAAGAAAAACACAGTGGAGGATTGGCTGGACATTTCAGTCATGAGAAAACGTTCTCAAAGTTGAATGGCTCATATTTTTGTCCAGGAATGAGGATAGATGTTAATATATTTGTGGAAAGATGCAGGATTTGTCAACACTCAAAAGAAAGAAGAAAAAACACAGGGTTATACCAGCCATTACCCATACCTGAGAGGCCATGGTATACAATGAGCATGGATTTCATATTGGGGCTTCCAAGGAAACAAATGGGGTTTGATTCAATCTTTGTGGTGGTAGACATATTTTCGAAGATGGAACATTTCATACCATGTCAGAAAACCAGCAACACAACTCATATTGCGAACCTGTTTTTCAAAGAAGTCATCGGACCTCATGGCTTGCCAAGAAGTATAGTTTCAGATCGAGATACCAAGTTCGTGGGATACTTATGGAGGACTTTATGGAAGAAGCTAGGGACAAATTTGTCGTTTATCTCAGCGTATCATCCTCAGACAGATGGGAAGACCTAATTTGTGAATAGAATATTGGGAGATTCGTTGAGGAGCTTAGTGACTAAACACCACAGTCGGTGGGATAATATTCTACCACAGGCGGAATTTTATTATAACGATTGACTTAATAGGAGCACAGGGAAAATTCCATTCCAAATTATATATAGAATGTAGCCAAGAGGAGTATCTGAATTGAAATATTTGGAACAAGTTGAATTCAAAAGTGCTAGTGTAGAGGATTTTGCAGAAGTAATGAAGGAGCTTCATAACCCAGTCAGGGAGTGGCTGCAGAATTCGAGTGAGGAATACAAGCACAGAGAAGATCAAAACAGACGAGAACTTCATTTTGAAGTTGGTGATTTGATTCTTTCACACTTGAGGAAGGAAAGGTTCCCAAGGGGAACATATAATAAGTTGAAAATGAAGAATATTGGACCATGAAGGGTCATAAAGAAGTTTGGGGCAAATGCATATGAGATTGAATTACCTGATGGGATCGGAATTTCTCTGATATTCAATGTTGCAGATTTGTACCCTTACAAAGATGAAGAAGCAAGAGAAGAAAGTGAACAGACAGAGGTCTAGTGGGATAAACAAATGCATGTAGCTGAAAAGCCACAGATGGAAAGTATACTTGACAAGAGAGTCAACAGGAAGACCAGGAGAAAATAGTATTTTGAATACTTGGTCAAATTGAAGGGACATCCAGTTGATGATGCCAATTGGGAAAATGAAGCAGAAATTCAGAAGCATGGAAAGACCGTGCAAGAGCTCATGAACAGAAGTTCATGAAAATTTTCAAGTGAGGGAGTATGATGCAAGAGCATCGTGAGCAGCCATGTAGGCATGAAGGCGGAGGACAGGTGGAACAAGTGCCAACGCATCTTTGTGCATGTTGAAGTATTTTTAAAGTTTGAATGCGTAAATATTAATGAAATAAATAAGGAGAGGCATTCTTACATTTATGAATAAGTGATTGTAAACAGATCATGAGCGATTTCTCTCATCTGTCTTAGTAAAAAGGAATTTAAGTCTATTTATGAAAGTAGGTAGCTTTGAATTATAGATTAGGTAGTTTTACGAGCTAGAGGGAAAATCGACTATAGACACCCTCATCTTTGTATCATTGTAAAAATGTCAATTGTATCATTAAGCATAGAGAGCATAGAACAGAACAAAGTTGTAGCAGAGAGCTGTGGAGAAGAACCCATGTACAGAAGTTCTGAGTTAATATATGAAGCTTTGATTCAGACTCATGGTGTTATAATGCTTTCTGTGTATACATGTTGAATGTTATGTTTATGGTTGTTTTATTCTCTCTATTATGCATTCATTGTTATGTTGTGAATGTATGATTTCATGTTGAACATTTGAAATATGAGAGAGTAGGAGAATGAGTTTCAATCATTTCTCTACCTGAGTAAGAATTCCTGCAAGGAGTGCAGTGAAAACGTCTGCAATGTGTGCGTTGACAAGATTCAGACTTTATCTTTAGAAGTTCAGGAGGGATACCATTTTTCTCATTCCAATAGAAGTGCAAGTGAAGCGCAAGAGCCGTGCAAGATGTGCGCAGGCTGGCTAAAAGATTAGAACTTATCAACTGAGGTTGACGGTTGAAGGACTATTGTTTCTAGAAGTGCACAGAGTCGGGACACTCAAATACTTAGAGGTATTTGAAGGATTTCCGCAAGGAGTGCGTGCAGGGGTTTCTTTGGAGGTTCAAGTTTGCAAAGAAATCTCAGGAGAGGTAACACCTTTGAAAACAACAAAGGAGGTTGGAGACCGAAATACTTCAGAGGGAGATGAGGGTTGAAGTATTCCAGTAGGAGTAAAGTATTCAAGTGAAAGAACGTATGTTCATTCCATGAAAATTCTCAATGGAAGAATCGAGTGGTCGGAATTCTCCTTGAAGAATCTGCGAAGTCCTGAGAATTGTCAGATCTTGCAGAGAAGCAGGGGAGTTACGGAGAGTGTTGTTTTCAGCTCAGGAGAAATAGGCCATTGGATCCAAACCAACGAGGGCTGTCAGAGTTCTCGTGAACTCTCATTTCAAAGTTTGGAACTTTGAAGAGGCAGAAGAATTGTGTCAAAGATAGAGACAACAAAGTGACATGTGGCGTACTTGTCGCCAAACGAAGTCAACCTTCATTGACGTTTTCGGTATTTCGGCACTTTCGTGGAAAAGAGGTAGGAGTATTTGTTCCGAGATTCACAAAATTTCGAAGTCCAAAGTCCCCATAAGGTGAAAGTCCATTGTGGGGCCAACCATTGGGGAACATATCAGAGTTCATCATTTCATCACTTACAAAGAAAATAGGTCGGGATCTTTGTTCCAGGATTCCTGAAATCGCGAAACATGATACGGTTGTGGGAGAAGGCACGATAACAATTTCAGTGAAATGACATTTCGGGTTTCGACAGTTGGAGAGATGAAAACTCAGTAACAGGAGTCGCAAAGTTGCGAGATCCAAAGTCCCGAAATAGTGAAAGGCATGATCACATAGTATATCAGAGGATTTGGATTGGTGCTTAGTGCTTGTTCGCACGGGCTCAATTCAGGAGGACCTATGGAAAGACACCATTATATGCGTGTAGGATTCCCTGAAGAGGAATCAAAGAGTCGATCAGACTCAGGGGCAGAAATAGAATGATCCTGAGTGGACCTCGACCCGAGGGTTTGGGGTTCTACATCAGAGAACAAAGTGTCGAGACCCTTTGAAGTTCAAAGAAATTAAAATCTCAGGAGAAGGTAATTGCAAGGTGTGCGAAGGATGAACCATATATAGGTTTGAAATATCAAGAGAGATAATATGATTTTATGTAGATATGAGTGCAAGGAGTGCATAGAGAAAACAATTTGTTAAGTGTTATTCGATATTAAGAAGGCAAGCGTAATAAGTGTTCTAGAGGATGAAGTATTTCAAGTGTCAAATCTTAGGAGAGGTAGCATAGGAAGAGACCAAGCAATCAGTCCTACAGAAAAAGATTCAAAAGGCTAAGTCATTAAAAGCTAGAGAAAATTCCTTCTTTTAAGGGAAGTGGATTTGCACCAAAGAAGGAGCTACAACAGTTGTAGGATCAACTACAAGATTCAATATGGGCCATAGGTAGAACAGGGCTATGTGTCAGCATATCAGGGGTAGTCTGGAAGTCAGACTATTTGACGATTTTGTAGCGAAGGTGCATGAGTGTGCAAAGTTTCCAAAATCTCTAAAGGTAGGAGCACATCATGGTCGTTGGCACCAGGAACACGTGTTGACAGATCTCAGTGTTTGGGAACCCAACAGTTCAAGAGAATGAAGGTGAAAGGTGTTTTGGTTCGACAACTCCTGATGGAACGAAGGCTGGAGTAGATCTTGACCATCCGTTAGTCAGGACACATGGACCATTGATTAAGACCATTTGCATGTTTACGGTTTGGTACTATGAAATATACGTGATAAATATTGCTAATGTGTGAGAACTCACGAAGGCCTGAAGGATGGAGTATATATTGACCATCAGTTGAAGGGGAAACATGGGCGTGGATCCCAGTCCTTCACCAATTCGACGTTTGACAATTCGAAGGATTGGAGGTGATGAGGGGAAAGAACTCCCAAATCCCCAAAGGTTAGAGGTCATCGTGACTATCTATTTGTGAGGAAATGTGGATAGCAGATCATGACTCCTCGTCACTTCAGAGTTCGACGATCCAGGGAGTTGTGTGCGTTAACATCTGAGAAATCCAAAAGCCCAAATTTCTGGATCCAATCATAATCATTGGTTGCAGACGGGACGAGAACCATTGATCCATTTCTATTCCCGAATTCAGGAGGAAGCGCAAGTTAGGTGTTGAACGGTCCCAAATCCTAAATCCTGAATAAAGCATTGGTCATCGATCTGAGACAAATGTCAACCTTCTGATCTGCCTCATTCGACTGTTTGTAGGTTCGTCATTTTAAATAGTTGTAGTGTATTAATTTTGAAGCTCCCGAAGCCCAGAGCCCCAGAGTCCTGAATTCTTCAGTAATTTTAAAGTTGACCCATAGTTTTGACCCAAGGTAACATGGAAGACTGCAATGGAGTATAAGGACCCATGAGAACATGAATTTGTGCATGGGGAAAAGTGAAAAGGCTTGTGGTAAGGAATTTTGCGGCTTCAGCAAGAGCCCGAGAGCTAATTTAGCTCCGAAGAAGAATGATCCTTAGAATGAGAGCTCTCATGATCCCTAGGAGGTGGTGGGAGTTTGCATCACATTACATCCCTGAGAAGTTGACATATCTACTAACCACATTGGGGCCCAAAAAAATTTTGGTATTTCATCTTCTAGGGTTAGGGTTTTGGACATTTAGGGTTTTTGCATTGATTCTTTATGTTAAAAGGATTTTTCAACATCTTTTTAATCATATTCTTGTGAATGAGTGCAACTGACACATCTCTAGCTATTTTGTGTGATTTTCCTTTTATTGTATTTTGTATTCCATTCATTAATATAATTTGTGTTCAACTAGATTACTATGTTTCTTGCAATATCTTTACATGTTTCCTTGTTATATCTCTTCCTTCCTTTCATTCTCAACATAATTTGAATCTGTGGTATCAGAGAAATATGCCCTTTGTTGTTTCTTTGTGCATGTCCCCGATGAGGTTAGGTTATCGAGAATTAGGTCTTGAATTGGTTGAGCATGGGAAAGAACACACCCAATGACCTAAGAAGCCTCCCATGGAAGAAGAAAAGAGAGATGACAAAGAAAATGATCATATCAAACTTCTACTACAAGGAATCCCTTGCACAACAAAGAAATGAGATGATGGAGAGTTTCTCCCAGATCCTTCGACAACTACCAATATCAACAGATGCACATTCAACTAGAAGTCACTTCGGAGGTGAGACACCCTTAAAGGTACAAGTTAGATTTCATATTCCTTTATTTGAAGGAAATATAGATGCACTTTGGAAAAATGGTGAAGTATGCTAAAGGGTTATTTTTCTATCCAAAAATTTTCCAGCAGTGAAAACGTCACCTTGAACCCCTCCTTAATGACCTTCCCCATGTAAAATATTGGTGGGAAACTTACTATGAGAAACATGTTGGAGATGAGTCTATAATTTTTGAGCCAAAACCTACTTGGAAAATTTTTTTCGATGCCCTCAAGGAGAAATTCTACTATGTTTGAAACTATGATCACCAATACATGAGATGGACAACTCAACATCAGGGGAGACACTAGACAATGTTGTATTACACCAAAATATTCCATACCTTGCACACAAATATACATATTAAATACTCTGAATGTCACTTGGTTTTGAGGTACTATAGTGGCCTACATAGGTAAATCCAAAAAGATATGGATTTCCTAGACATCTTCTCACTGGGATTCACTTTCCGATATGCTATCAAGATTGAGAAAAAGTTCAAGAAAAAGAATAAGAGGGATTTCATTTCTACAAACACATCACAAACAATTCATGGAAAACATGGACCTAACTCCTAGAATAAGGGATAGATCAAGGGTGGCCATCCCCAGGACAACTAGTCCAACCCACAAGCAAATAAGGGTATCATGAATTCAAAGAAGGAGACTAGAAAGTGGTGTGAGTTGAACAAAATCCCTAGGCATGACACTAATGAATGTTTCTCCAAAAAATAATTGTTGGCTGATATGAAATCCCTAGAGTCGAATGTCATCTCAAACTCTTATTCAAAAATAGATAATGGAAAACAGATCATTGATGCAGAACCTAGTGTCACCATTGCTACCATAAAGGTATGATCGAAGGAACTAGAGGAGCCTGAAGAAGTGGAGTTCCTCTTCCACTCATAGATGTGGGTGAAGGGGACCCCACTCTATTTCATTGTTGAAAGAAACATATATAAGAACCTAATATCAACACAGGTCATCAATAGGTTGAGGAAAACAACAATGTCCCACCCTCATCCATATACCATCAGTTGGCTCAACTAGGGATGAGACATTCACATCAACCAAAATTATTTCCTGCACTATGTAATCAAGCCCTTCAAATGTGAGGTATTGTGTGATGTTTCCCCATATTAATTTTATGATGTTCTTTTATGAAAACCATATATGTGGAAGTTTCACGTTGTTTATGAATCTAGGCCCCATAGTGTTATTATTACTTTTGGAGGTCAACTCTACAAGGTATCGGAGGAAGTCACAACTACGACTCTTTGCTCTCCATGAAGTAGTGCAAAAAGGTGATCTCTCAAAACATGATATTTTTCCTATTTATGGTTAGGATAGAGGGTGAACGAAAGATCACTACAGCTTCCAAAACCTATGCACAGGGCCTATCTACACAACAAAAGCATGTGTAAAAGATAGTAGAATAACACAAATACATCATTGCCTCATCTACCGAGGTACCTTTGCACTCTCAGGTAAATAAATTAGTTGATTTGACACCTAGTGATCCTCTGCCTAATGACCCTCTATATAGGCATTTTATTATGGAGAATAAATAAATTAAATGCTAGATCCAAGACCGACGATGTGCCATGTATCTCCGACGTTTACGATATATCAGTGATGGGAGGGACATTTCACATGACTTCGGAACATGAATGTTGGAAAATCGATGAGGGGTCTATATATTTGAAGTTCACTCTATATCAGTGAAAAGAGGGACGTCAGAATACCGATGACCTGTTGATATTTAAAAAAAACAAAAATAAAGGCATTTCCTCTTGTTCTGTGCACACATTGTTAGTTTGTGGATAGCTTGTCTTCCATTAAGTTTTATCTGTCATATATATATTGTTTTTTCTTTTCTCAAAGGCTTAGTTATGTATCTCTGGATATTACATAGAAGCTATGTAATCTGTGCACAATGATTGTGGCGACAATGTACATTTAAACAAAATTAGAGCAAGTTCATATGAATCACTTGAGGTGTCATCTTGTTTTTTTGTGTTTTCCATGTTTTTATTTCTATGTTGTATGTCGAAATTACAAATTCTCATATTCTTTCAAGCTATGGTCTAGATTTGAGTTGAATATCTTGTTGAAAGGATACCCCAGGGAGCTCATGTAAAAGAAAAATGCATTAAAAATTAGGTGAAATTCTTGGCGACCTTTATGGCCCACATATGCAACAAATTAAATGTAAATTGCTTTATTTGTGGTATCTTCCCAAATGTTTATGTTACAGAGAAAAAAGGAAAAAAACCTTCCCACATTCCAAAAATGGTCCTTAAAGAAAAATATGGGCCTGCAATTGTGCTAATCTGGCAGCAAGCTTTGGTGTGTAATTTTCAAGGTTAATAAGTTATCATCCTCCCTTACTTCATAACTAGGATTACTCGATGGTCTTTCCTGTTTTAAGGTGGATTCCTTGGGTTTTGTGGTTACTTTACTTGTATGATGATGATGCATTTTTACTATGTGTAGTGTGGGTGGCCCATACCATTGATGTTGGAAATTCTAACACAACAATAATTGTTCCACTCTAAGTAACTTGTTTAACAATTAGTGTGGGTGGCCCATATCTTGCTCTTCTCTTCTCTTCTCTAAGTGATTTATTTCAAAGAACCAGATAGGGAAAATATAGATGGAATTATGAAGTTAAATTCATACTTTCCTAGATTTGTGATAGAGGAATATAATCAAATGTTGATGAAATAAACTTCCAAGGAATAATTGAATCATTATTGACATCATTCAATAAATAAAAAATATTGGGATTTGATAGTTAGTCAATAGATATTTTTGTTGTGTTTTATGATTTTAGTGAGGAAGAACTTCTTAGAGGTATGGAGGAACTTAACAATAATGTCAAGGCATTACGATATCTGAATTCCACATTCCTTGCTTTGATGCCAAAAAGGATAACACTATAATTATATGATTTTAGGCTTATATCATTGTGGAATTGTGTGTATAAAATTATTTCTAAAAATATGGCAGTGAGATTTAAAAAAATATTCTTACAAAAGTAGTTTGGTTTTTAGTTGGTAAACGAATTTTGACACCATAAGGATAGCTCATGAGGGTATTCATTAAGTAAGGACTAAGAAATATTCTTCTATGGTCATGGAATTTGAATTATCCAAAGCATATGATAGAATCAGATGGCTTTATCTTGGACTAATACTTTTACATGTTGATTTTAGCCTTCCAGTGGTAAAATATGTGTCTTTTGTTTTGTTTATTTGGCTCAGCCTCAACATTGTTTAGACCATATAGAGGGTTGATATAGGGATTCCCCTTATCCCTATTGCTCTTTTTGGTAATTTTGAAGGTTTGAGGAGAGTTGTAATGGAAGAAAAGAGGGTAAGGATAGTCTCAAGAGTCATAATTGGTATGGCTTTGTCATTAACCCATCCATTATTGATGATTTCTTTTTTTTCTCTAATGGGAGTGCTAGGGAAGTTAGAAAGGTACATAAAATATTGGATACTTATGGAACAACAACATGCATGGAATTTAATGTTCTAAAATATTCAATATTTGTTAGAGGCCTAGACCAAGGGGTAGAACAAAGATTAATAAGGATATTTCCCATAAACTTTTAAATTTCCTATGGCTTTAAATATTTGGGGTTTCTATTAAGGAAAAATGGATACATGAAGAGAGTTTGGGGATGGTTATCAGAGAAGATAGAATATAGAATAAATAATTGGTGCAATAGATGACTACCTATAACGGGGAGGTTGAACTTAGTATAGTATGTTATAGAGGCCATTCATGTGCTTGGCACTACTTGGCCTATATCTTGAAAGGTATCTTAGAAAAAATCAGAAAGGTATGTTTTAAATTCCTTTGGTCAAGAAGAGAGGAGAATGATGGAATCCCACAGGTAAAGTGGGATATTATACCAAGACCAAAGGATAAAGGTGGATGGGGTCCAAAGGACATTCACCTTCGTAGCATTTCTTTGGAAACCAAGAGCTTATGTAGGGTTCTTAATTAATAAGGTTTGTGGAGGAAAATTATAGAACAAAAGTACATAAGGTCAAGAACCGTCATGGAATATATCAAGAACCTAAGGAAAAATACAAAAAATACCTCAATCCAATGGAAGGCTCTATTCTAGGCATTTCTCATGATTGGGAATCATTTGGCCTAGAAAGTGAGAGATGATGAGAAGGTTGAACTGGTGTTGACTATATATTGGATTGTGGAGAAAGGATAATACTATGAGATGAAATTATTAGAATTATTTGGGATACATGAATTTATACCCTCAATAATGTGGGGTATCCTCTTTCGACAAATATTTGCTAGTAAGGATGGAAGAGTGCATAGCTACTAGGATTTGAAGGAGATTAGGAAGTTCAATGTATTGCTTATACATAAATCCTTAGGAGGGGAATATCAAGTGGAAGGATGATGTCTAAACCCTTTCATGTGAAAATAACAAAGTTAGGGGTGAATATACATATCACATTGGATATAAAACTATGATTGCTACAAATCTTCAAGAGCCTATTTGGTGGTGGAAGCAAATTTGGAAATTAAAAGGTCCAAAAATATTTGAATATTTATTTGGATAGATTTTAAAAATAAGGTATTGGCATGGAAAGTCTTGTAGAGGAGATGTAGATAGAGTCCATGGATATGTATCATATGTGAATTGGAGGAAAAACATATTTCTCACTTAATAATAAAATCTCATTTTTCTCAGTTGATCTATAAAGAATTAGAACATATCATTTGTAAATTCAATATATGGAATGGTGAGTTAGTACAGGAATGTTTGAAGAAATGATTTAGTAAAAACAAGTTGAAAGAGATCGTATCTTTACCATGCCTAATTATTTGAGGAATATGGCTAGCTACAAATTCTAAAATATTTGAAGTCAAATGTATTCCCTCTTTTCAGTTTGTATCACAAGTTAGGGATATGGTATCCAATATTAGGTTGCCTATCAATGAAAATGTTCCTTGGTAAGTGCAAACACTAACAATTGATAGTTCTTATCCTTTGATATTTTTTGATGGAGCTAGGTAGGGTCCACCTAAGTTTAGTAGTGTTGGAGGAGTTTTGTTTCTCTCTAATTATCATCATGTGAAGTCCAAAGTAGGCCCTAGACTTGGGTCCAATAACTAAAATAAATTCAAGCATCTGATATTATTGCTAAAGTGTGCAGTGGATAGGAGTGTTAAAAATATTTAGATTTATAGGGATACCTCCCTGCTGATCAACTATCAAAGGATGCACAACAGATGGTGATGGGATACATGGTTGTGGAGGAATTGGGAGGAGTCTATGTATCTACTTTGATATCTATTTGATTGTGACGACTTGCTTGTTTCTCCTTATTTTTGTAGGTGATGGGTCTTCATTTTTTTAATATTAGATGATAGAGATTTCTTTCTAATAGTAGTAAGATAGATTTTTGTGATGACTATTAGAGTATTTTTGATGTATCTATGTGGTTGAAATATGGAATTGTAAATGAATTGTGAATTGATCTATGNGATATTTTGGGGCTGAATGGATCTAGGGTTACTAGACCATGCTTTTTACTTCCTAAGTGTTAATGCACCTAAGCAATGAACTTTTCATTCTCACTCTGAATATAAATTGCATTTTTTTTCTTGGAAAAAAAATATGGGTAATGAGAAATAATGTGTATGTGTGTGTTGAGAGAATAAAACATGTTAATTTTTTGTTATAGATTCTAATTAAAATTATTGTCCTTTGTAGGGTTATAAAATGCTATAAAAAAGGAAGATTAATATATAATTTATACAAGTGTGTTTGAATCCTAAATAAGGAAAGTGGATGAACATTAACTTGGTGGAAGAAATGGAAGCTAGTGCTCAAAATGAGTGTTTTAAAAGCCTCGATGCTCAACCTAAGTAGATGTTGTTGTGGTTTTGAAAAAATGGTTTCTACAGTTGCACCTTGAAGCCATAGTGATAAACCTAAGTAGTCATTATTTTTGTTTTGATGGAGTTGGCGAGGAGAGTGGAAAATACAGTTTCACCTTGAAGCCCAATTGCCTAGCCTAACTAGTCGGTGTGGTGGTTTTGATGGAACGATTTCTTAGACATTATCATTATAGAAGAATGGATATGTGCTTAGATAATATATCCTTAAAATAAAGGCAATATCATGAAAAAAATAGAAACGATTTCCTCCTAAGATTGAAGTGCATACATGTAGTGTAGTCTACTTAGAGATTCTCAGTTTGATGCAACATTACCATAACACTTATAAATGGACTCAAATCTTGCACATATTGTGACTTGTGGGATCTCACGGAGGATTGGTTAGGGAAAACCCTAGATTTTTTCCAATATTTTTGTTAAAATTCCAAGGAAGACAGAGTTCAACCATACCCATGGTGATGTTTTTGTTCTCTCATGGACAAGTGGACCACTACAAGAAATTAGAGAGAGAATGTTTGAGTGGGTATACAACATTTCAATGGGTGGCGATTCATTTCTTATAAATTGGATATGTATCCACATAAGAGCTATATATTCTCTCCAATTTGACTAATCTCCAAGGTTTAGGAGTCGCGGGATAAATTTTAAGGATTCAAATACTGTACCTTAGTATAATATTTTAAGAGATTGTTTTCGATTGAAAAAATCATACATATAAATAAGTAGGGGAATATTCAATGAAAAACATACAGTTTACTATGAAAACTTGTTAAATTTGGAGAATATTATTGATACAAGAATATTTTGTGTAAAAAAAAGGGAATGTTTAAAGTGAAAATGACCAGTTAGCAAATCTATTTTTTAGAAAACAAAGGGCCAAAAAATAGGTAATTGGCAAAAATTGACCCCTAAAAAATACCATGGTTGAGGTGTAGTACAATATCACTCTCATATATATTCGAGATATTTATTTTTATTGTGTGCAAGTTTGAATTTGTTCATGATTGTAATGGTGGATGGATATCTATTGCAAGCATAAAGTATTTCCATATATAGTTGAGAGAGTTTCAGCAAGTTTAGACTAGTCTAATGGATAGGTACGAAAAACTTCTAGACTACTCTAAAGATGCCATGGATTGGTGTCCAATATTTCTCAAGACTCTTTCACACTTGTCTTTTTTAGGTGAATATTGTGATCATGTTTGAATAGGGAACAATGTGGGGAATGGTTCAGAGAAAACATTAGAATTTCCAACAAACGTGGAAAGGGATTATTGACTCTTATCTTGCATGTAGGATATAACAAATTCCATTATGGATATACTTTGAAATGGTATCAACCTATAGGAGGAAATATGGATTAATTAGAAGGAACATATGTTGCTACTATAAACATTGAATGAGGGAGTAAAGTGGAGAAGGTTCTCAATCAACCAATTCTTGAAGGGTCATATGGGAAGGATTCCATGGTGATTCTTGGTGTTATATATTCATAAAAATATTCAAACAAATGGGGTGACGGTCCATGGAAAAATATCTGCTTTCTTGGTTTGTATTTTATCAGAGTAGGCCTAGATCTTGAAACCATTACTAGAGTGAAGAGGGTTGATAAAATTTACATGGAAATATCAAAGGAACCAAAACAGAGAAGGGTGAAGAAACTTGTGAAGAAAATGAAATCAAGAGTGAGGATGGTGTTTGGTGGGATCCTATGGTAGATAAAACTATGGAATATTATGGCAAAGCCTTGATTGGAAAATTCCATGGCCTACAAATCTCAGACTATTCCCTTAATGACAATACAAAAGATATGGTCTCTAAATCTTGGGTATCAACCATTTTTTTACCTTTTAGGAAGAGGTTCGACCACTCTATAGTTTCTATCTAAAGAATATTTGAATAGGGTCCTAAAGGGGAGATGGTTCTTTGGAACGACCTTGTTGGATCTACTTCACACACACCTAGGGTTTATTTTTCCTAAGTTTATTCCTTGTTTATTAGTCATAATTAGTCATTATCTAGTCTCCCATATTTTAGGGGAGAATATTCCACTTGGAGAATATTCTCTTTCAGATGACACTTCAGTTTGACTAGTTGAGTTGATTTTAGATTTTGCATTGGTTTTGTCACCACGAAACATTGATATCATCACCAACTCACTACTCTTTGTTCAGTCAGTTAACTGAAGACTAGTTGACTAGTTAACTCAGCTAGGTGGTAGTTCAGTCCCGTAACTATCTGCGAGACTAGACTAGGTGGCAGTTTACTCTTATAACTATTGGTGTGTGTCCAGATCAATCTAGACCACCACTATGGCTCATTATTTACTCATTTATTATATATATATTGTAAATTATTCACTCTTTGAGTGTGGAAAATGGTTAATGAGAATTATTTCCATTCTTTCTCTCCTTCTTCTTCTTTTTCCAATTCTCTCTACAAATGTGTGTATCATTGTTTAACTAGATCTATTCTGTGCAGTTCAACACATTTACATGGTATCAAAGCTGACAGACTACTAAGAAAAAGCTACACCAAATTATTTTTGTAGGTACTGAAGATTCAAGAACACAGAAAAGATGGAGTATTCACCGAAAATACTTCTCACACCTCATAACTATTTGGAATGGAAGACAAAAATTATGATTCTTCTCAGATGCAAAGGATTATACCAAATAACCATGGAAATGGAAGTAGAGCCTGATTCTATTGATGAGAAAAATAACTTTCTCAATAGACAAGATATGGCCATATGATGTATCCTCTATTTTATGTCTCCCGAAACTCTCCATCAAATATATGATGACTCACAAGAATTCATTCCAAATGATTTATGGAGTAGATTGGAGGTTTTATTTGGAAATAAGGAAGAAAATCATGCAAAATGTTGACAAGATAGAGAATGTAGAAAAGCCACTGGAAGATAAATCATCTCAGTTTAAAGAGCCTTCTACACAAGTATCTACAAAAAATTGTATTCCAATAATTGAAGATGATGTCTACTCCATTTCATATTTGTTTTCTAAAATTCATGTGGAATATATATGGCATGCATCTCAAGAGTCACATGCAGATACCTTTCCATGCACAATCCATGCATCTCAGGAGACAAAAAGGGAGCCTCGCACATCAAACTCAATTACAATATTTTCTGATAACTATTTGTAGAAACAAATTGGATATTTGAATTCCTCTTGGGAAATATCCAATTTAAAAAAAAAAATCATCCGAAAAGGAGTCTGGAAAGTAGGGTTATGATCGTTTCAAAATCAACACAATTTTAGCGTTTTTTTTTTCCGGAAACGGCTGCATGGTTTTCGAAGTTTTATCCAAAATTTATCTGGATATTGTTCATTACAAGAAGAGAAAGTGGATATGTGTGGAAATATCAATTATGCATCTACTTCATCAGATCCATTTAGACATATACATTTTCAACAAAATCTTCAAAGAGCACAAACTTGCACAGTTCCAAGGTCTTCTTGGAGTGAAGGACATGGTTGATTAGCAATTGTCTTTTGTTCCTTGTCATTTTTTATTTTATGCATTGTAATTTGAGAGGGGATTTTGCTCCCATGTGGTTTTCCCTCTTTCCTCATTTAGTTCAGTGTATCTTTTGTATTTGGGTACCTAACATGGCCTCATAGCCGAGACCCATNAGTGAAGGACATGGTTGATTAGCAATTGTCTTTTGTTCCTTGTCATTTTTTATTTTATGCATTGTAATTTGAGAGGGGATTTTGCTCCCATGTGGTTTTCCCTCTTTCCTCATTTAGTTCAGTGTATCTTTTGTATTTGGGTACCTAACATGGCCTCATAGCCGGGACCCATTCTTTATTTTCACCATAGTGATGTTCAAGGGGGGTGTTGGAGTTACTTCATACACACCTAGGATTTATTTTTCCTAAGTTTATTCCTTGTTTATTGGTCATAATTAGTCATTATCTACTCTCATATATTTTAGGGGAGAATATTCCACATGGAGAATATTGTCTTTCAGTTGACACTTCAGTTTGACTAGTTGAGTTGAGTTTAGATGTTGCATTGGTTTTGTCACCATGAAACATTGGGATCATCACCAACTCACTACTCTTTGTTCAGTTAGTTAACTGAAGACTAGTTAACTAGTTAACTCAGCTAGGTGTCAGTTCACTCTCGTAACTGCCTGAGAGACTAGACTGGGTGGCAATTTACTCTTGTAACTGTTGGTGTGTGTCCATATCAATCTAGACCACCACTATGGCTCATTCGTTACTCATTTATTCTATATATATTGTAAATTATTCACTCTTTGAGTGTGGAAAAAAGTTAATGAGAATTCTTTCCATTCTTTCTCTCCTTCTTCTTCCCTTTCCTCCTTTGGATCCGAAGGCATCGGTGAAGGGTTTTGTGTACCCTTCCCTCTTTGTATGTGCATGAGCTTTCTGCTTATCTTTACCTTTAGATTTATGATATTTTTGGCTGCCATCATTCACAGTGAGTGCATGCACCCTTGGGCCTTTGATTGTGCCCATGTTGATAAGCTTGGTTTGCTCTTGTGTCAGGGATTCGATAAAGTCCTCAAGAGAAGGCATCTTCCAGGTGGCTCCATAGGTGAATCTGATAGTATGGAATGTGGATATGAATATAGAGAATTCAGGACCAAGTTTGGAGAGAATGGTGAGAACCATTTGTTTCTTCTGCTTCGATTTATCAACCCTGCAAGTTTTGAGTTGCGACAGTAAATCCTTGAACTTTGTAAATAAATATTGGATATTCTTGAATCTTTTTGGATCCAATGTGAGAATCTCCACCTCCATTATGTGTCCCCTCATCTCATCATTTTTTCCAAAGAGCCCTTCCAATATGTTCCAAGCTTCATTGGGAGTCTTACAGGAAGATATATGAAAAAGGAGATCGGGAGAAATAAGACTACAAATTGTTCCGAGTGCCTCATCCATGCGATTTAAGAACTTGTATTTTTCTATGGCTAATGTTGGCTCTGTATATGTATTCATGGTTAACCTATATAGCCCTCTGGATCAGATATGTAGGGCTATTTTCTCCTTTCATGCAAAATAGTTTTATGGTGTAAGAATGAATTCTTTTTGGAATTCCATCTTTCCGCTGTCTTCGATCTTTTGTACCCTCAAGGATGCAATCTCCAAGGTTGTTTTGTTTAAGTATATGAGACAATATATCTATTTGTTTTTGCATGCATGCAAATTCTGAATGGAATCCTTTGTGAGAATTCTTTCCATTCTTTCTCTCCTTCTTCTTCTTTTTCCAATTCTCTCTGCAAATGTGTCTATCATTGTTTAGCTAGATGTATTTTGTGCAGGTCAACACATTTACAGACCTTTCTATCAATGAATAAATTTTTGTTGTGTTTTGATATGTGGTCATAGGTGGATAAAAGAATGTATATATGAGTTAAATTGCCAAGGTTTCCCATGGAGATGTGATATGTGGAATTTCTGAAGGAAATAAACAATTCATTGGGAATAATGATAGACATTGATGAATCCTTCAAGGTAAGTGCCTATCATATAATGGTTATAATTTTAATAGAAGTTGACATTGGTGAAGACTTAAATAAGAGTATGTAGATAGTGGTAGGTCATATTGTCCATACTTATTTTTGGACTACTACAAAATTCCTTTTAGATGTGTGTGATGCCATGTCTATGGTCATATTGAAACAAATTATTCTTTAACTTTTGCAACAAAGGTGTGGTGAAAGAAAGAAGGGATTAGTTAGTCAAAATACGTCATTAAAAAATTATTAGTACATTTCAAAGGGGATCCATGTCATGATGTTGAATTAGTCTTAATTTAACAAGATTTGTCCCAAAGGGAGAAATTGAAGATGTTATCTATAATCGAATATAAGTTATCTGAGATGGAAGTTCAAGAGTTGGAGAATCCCAAGATAGTCTCCCAAGAAATATAACCAAAATGTGAAGAAGTTTATGTTTCTAAGGTTTGTGACTAGGGTTCAAACAACCTATCAAGTATGGGTCCAGGTGTAACTCCATCACATTTAGAGGAATTAACCATGGAAGATGTTGTACCAATTCTTGAAAAGGTAACATGTAATAGTTATAATAATTCAATTGGCATAAAGGGTCATATTTGGGTTTAGGAGTGGACCCTTAAAAGGATACATGCCCTTAAATAGTATAGATAAAATATTTATTGCACCATGCATAAGAGAAACCTTAAAAGAGATTCAATAGGAGAAGAAAAAATCCATAATAGGGATCCTTAGTGTAATACAAACCCTTTTAGAGGGTTTAAAATGATTGTTTCATCCATAAATAAAATCATTTCCCTAGATAGGTTAGTGTACATTCACAAGCCAAATATAATATTGTTTTAACAAACATCCATAAAATGTTTAATAATCACATAACAATTCATAAACATTAAACATAACCAGAATTGATGGCCATATAAACTATGCTGAAAAGAGTAATCACACCTGATTTGATGAACTGGTCAACATAGTTGGAATGGTTCCCCCCGTGTTATACTCTTAAATTGTATGACCCTCTATTTGTCCTGATATTCCCTCACTCGATTAAGAAATATCTTAAAGTACCTTCCAAAATCATTCAATCTCCATAAATATCTACAAAATCAATACATGTCATATTTGTAGTGCATTATTTACTCTAAGATGCATTTTTAAGAGATTGACAGAACATACCTGATTGATATCCTCTCGGTTTCGAGAATAATTTATTGGATCTATGCGTCTAATATTGGATCAAATGGCCTCCCTTTATTTGAAGTACTAACAAAAAATTCAACATTGACTTTGTTTTTGGTCTCTTGAATTGAGGGAGGTTTGCTCCAACATTAAACAACTCCAATAAATTATTCTCTACTGAAAATGGCCAACCACATGAAGGAGGAATCTTGTATGGCCCTCTCCGTGCCCCCCCCCCACATCACTCTCAATTCCCCAATACTCAATCTATTTTCTACCAGAAAATATGCAGTAAAATATTCAAAACTGATAGAATGTGATTGTAAAGTTATGCAAGAAATCTAAGCTAAAATAACTGCAAATTTGTTTGATTTAAATTTTCGTTGAACATAAGAACTAACCATCTATATTTCATTTTTTTCCAGCATGAGTAAAACAAAATTATTTCATATAAAATAGATTTTATANCCCCCCCCCCCCCCCCCCCCACATCACTCTCAATTCCCCAATACTCAATCTATTTTCTACCAGAAAATATGCAGTAAAATATTCAAAACTGATAGAATGTGATTGTAAAGTTATGCAAGAAATCTAAGCTAAAATAACTACAAATTTGTTTGATTTAAATTTTCGTTGAACATAAGAACTAACCATCTATATTTCATTTTTTTCCAGCATGAGTAAAACAAAATTATTTCATATAAAATAGATTTTATAACTAATTATTAAAATATTGTACAACATCATTTAGTTTTAGCTGAACTCTTCTTCTTAGCTCTAAAATTCCTAAGTATTTCATCAATATCGATGTCTTCGTTCTTTGTCTTCTCTTCAAAATATGATTGTGATTGCATCCTCTCACATAGAGAACTCCTAGTCGTGGGGTACTCATGAGGTAATGGAGGCTACTCTGACGAGGCATCACCTACAAAATAAAAAAATATAAAATTTAGATGGCCAGTTCTTAAATATCATTGAACTAGTTTAGTAATATTAAAGAAAACACCTCCAATGTCATTATTTACCTAGTTCATTGGTCGTCACCATTGGAATGGTTTCCCCTGCATGCTCCTATTCAACTGTATGAACCTCAATTACAACATTCTTTTCCATTGAAATCACAAACTTTATAAGGACAATCATAAATGTATAAGTAAAAAAATTTAGAGGTACAAAATGTATAACTACAAAATTATTAAGTATATGATTAAAATACAACTATATTATCTTCATGTGCCTTAGTCGTAGAACCATCATGGGGCTTCACCCCAGTGGAATGGGACTGCACAAGAGAACCAACTTCTGGTTGCAAACTACTACCAATGCATTTCTCTCCAATAATACTAGTGGGTTGTTTGACAATGTTTCTCCCCTGATTCAAACAAAGTTGTAACACATTAAATTTATCAATGATATCAAACATGACTATATTATATTAATAATGAAAGGTTAATGTGGATTGAATTTTATTTACCTTATCCTGCAAAGTGGTTCTTGGTAATTTCAACAAGTTTTTTTGGTGTTCAACTATAGCTTTATAGTCGTACTTATAATGAAACTGGAGATCTTCCTCCATTGTTTAAGTACCAACATCATCACCCTACATTGCATAATAGTATGTATTTTTAATGTTATTGGCTACAATTAACTAAAATTTTGAAGGCGATACAAAAACGATATTTGGTTACTTACAATTTGTGACTGCAACTTCATGTAGCTACCCTGGCCTAGCCTGTGTTGGCCACATTTGGAAAGCCTTTATTTTGTTTCCTTTGAAGTGTGAGTCAACCTATCATCAAAAGTTTCAAGTATTTTAATATATACCACACTTTTATTTAGATCTAAAAATAAATAAAGGTATTGAATTGAAATTGTAATTTACCTTCTGGGACCAGAGGGTGTTTTTCCTTCATATGTCAATTTATACTTTTTTTCTTACTCAATGAGGGCCTTCCACTCCCTCCCTGGAATCATCATAGGATTCTCTTATGTACCATTTATTTCAAGTGCTTCCGATAGGTTTCCCATATAAATTTTAAATATTGGCCAGCTACGGCGGTGGCCAAGGTTTTATTAAATGTGTCTACACCAAAAAGGATTTCAAGATAATCCATAAATTCTTTTTTGAGGTTGGAATTATGGGAATCCCACCTCTCCCATATGGTGGGCCCAAAAATCAGAAAGAACTTGTTTTCCAAGGCCCTATAAAAATCATTGTTCCCTACACGCAAAAATATTATATGATGATTAATTTAAAAATAATAATTTAGATGATTTATGTTTGTCTACATAAACAACATGAAACAATTAAAATTTTAAAAATTATTTGGGACTTTAACTTACTTTAATGGAAGCCCTTCCTCGTTGACCATACATGTGCCCTTAAGGGTCCCCATGTTGGTCACATGTATTGATTTAGGAAAATAAACCATTTAGTTGTCCAAATCATCAGCCTCATCTTTGTCACCACCTCGAGAGCCTACCTGTGTGGATTTTTGGGGGTGTATGTTGTGGCTCCCACCTAATGGCGTGGAAGGTGGAGATATGAATAGAAATATCCTGGAAGGTATGTAATGGCCTACGTCGGTACCCTATGGAGTATGTGAAGTGCCACTACTACCGACACCATGGATGTCAGGGTTAACATGACCCAAAAATCTCTATATAAGAAAGAAAACATTTTTTCGTTTAGATAATGTAAAATTTAAAAATCAAGATTGCATAATTGATCTTATGACATAAAAATAAAGCCACTTGAAATTATGGTTATTACCTTATATGTGTTTAGCCTTTTCATAACTTCTCTGATCCTTTCTTTGAATTCAGGAATTTGATCTAGAATGTATAACAAGTGAGATAGTTTTGTATTCGCTTGATTGTTTTTTATTTATTAATACCATAGGGTTGGGGGATGCATACAAATACATTTCTTTGAGTGAATCATCATCAACATCATGGCCCGCTGACTACATATTTCAAAAAAATAAATGTTATTTTATTTATGTAAACAAAAAAAATAATTGATCACCACATAAATAAAATGCACACTAAATGCAATTTGAAAATTGTTGTTCATCTACCTATTCTAAGGCTATTGATTTACCATGATCATCCTACCACATTATAGTAAAATTAGAACTGTGATCATGATCATGATAAATAAATTCAAATGTATGAGAAATAAAGTTAGTTCATGAATACGCATGGGACAAAAACATAGCATGCTAAAAACATAAAAGTAAAGTGTGACTAAAGAACATAATGAAAATAATAAAATATAAGAGTCATTGTTTATAGGTTGGGTAAAATAATATATGTACCTCCCGCATAATAGAAATGTTTGTATCAGTTCGATTCAAATTTTAATCAACCAATAACTCTTTCCCTGCAACTATTGATTTCATTGCACATACAAATACATTGTTTCCTTCACGCCCCTCAAATATGCAATTGGGTTGCTTATTTATGGTCTCGGATCATGTACTATTTATAAACCATGAAATATTCCCCGTTTCTTTTGGCCTTCCATCAATATAGGTAGTTTCTCATTTATTTTGATCATTGTCTTTTAGTTGTATATAATTTGCATCCAAGCCATATCTTCACATAGTTTTTGTATATTGGACTAGTTGTATCGAATCTTTGTAGATATTACAGGGTCCGACATACTCCATCAATTTAGTTAATCCTCCATAATAGACCTTTATGCGATCAATGGAAAATATCCCCAAACCATGTAATGATGATGGAACAATCCGTTATATCCTTTCGTTTACACAAAAATCAGTGTTTATTTAAGGAATATCCTTGGGTACCCATCGTTTCACTATATGTTTGTACCTAAAGGGAACCTTGATGTTGTCTATGCTATCATGATCATAAGAACATGATCCTCCTTTTGCAAGAAACAATTCCATGCGTCTATGGAATTTTCTTCTGATCTTCTCACCTCTAGTTGATCTTCGTCTATTAGACCTACTAGATGTCTCACTTTCCTCTATTCTACTCAAAATTCCCTCACTCAATGAAGATATATATGACAAATACTTGTTTTATTGTATGTCCTATAACACCATAAAATGAAAGAAACAGTCAACCAATATCCTATAGAAAATATATAATTAAATTTCATTGATAAAACACTTATTTCTAAACAAAATTGTTCCAATGAATTGTTTTCATATGAACAATATCTCACTACCCAACCATAAGCATCCAGTGTATATGCAATAAGGAATAGTGGTTTGCGTTCCCCTTTTCCGAAGTGCCATTTAGGACATTCAAAAAATTCAATAGATCTTTGTTTGGAAAAACCCACGAATATGAACGTGAGGTATTTTCAAGGTTTTGATGGTGTGGAGGGCACACCATAGATTTCACAACAAACATTTTCTTATCCTTCGTCGAAGAATGCACATCTCTTTGAAATATTTTCTTTTGGAGCAATGTGAAGGGACAATTTTGATGACTGGTTATAAATTATTGTACCGATAAAACAAAGCCTCAATTTAAACGTTCTAAGTTTTGGTTCTTTTCAGAGTTTCTTGGACATATTATTTTGGTTGAAAATTCTTGGATCTTGGTTAAATCTATATAATTTGAGATAAGGATGCTGTTTTTGAGTGGCCAAATTGCAAAAAATAGGGCTCATTGAAAAATATTAAGGCATGGGACCTAATGAAAGGTTATCATGACATGAAGATGTCAACATGGTATGCATTAATGGTAGGGATGACATGCATTGTCACATTTAAAACTCACCCAAGCAGTGAGAAAATTTTGTGGTAGTGAGAAATCTTGAATAGAATCGAGCTTCCATTGATTGTTATGTGGGACTTCATATTTCAAAGTTCAATTTTGGGAGCTGACAATTGGCATTGTTACCTGGGAAAAAGTTTGTTTCCCTAGATTGAATAGATCTGGTATAGCATGGTGTTGGGAAGTCCTATTTCTTTGAATCATTAGTTTCCAATCACTTGTATTGATGGTGAGATAAAGAAATGGTATGCAAGGCATTTGAAGGTCTCACATGGTAACTCCACGCATGTAGAAAATTAAATATTTATAGAATGTTTTGAAACTTTCTAATGTTGACTCCATGTTGGGTGTACCTCTCCCATAGATAAATGGTGCTTATCATCCATGTCATCTCTAGTGTGCTCAATGAAATGGTTGAAAATATAGAGAAGATGACCAAACATCTACTATCAACAATAACTAAAGGAATTAAGGAAGTGAGAGATAAATTTGCTGTATTTATGGAACATATAGTGTCATAACATTTCTGCAACAATTGTTAAAGGACTTAAGGAAATAAGGGATTGATCTATTGTATTTATTAAAAATATCTATGATTTTGGATACGAATAGCAAGATTGTCGAACTTATTGATGTAGATCCTCTTAAGCTTCTCATAGTGAAGAAGAATGGGGTACATTTTTTTGACCCTCACATATATTTGAGAAAGTGAGGACTTTTAATCCCCAATCATTGCATGCAATACATCGAGGGATTTATCAAATGATAGAATTAATTCACCGGTTGAAAGTGAGGGACCTATAGGGTAAGTGTGGGATACAAAAGGGGTAAATTATAAACGAGCTAATGAAGGTGAGGCATAGATATGGACATGAGTGTGGGATGAAATACGCAACAATTTTGAACAAGTCACAGAAGGAAAGAAACCCACATTATGTGTTTTTCATCCATGAGGAATAAAGGAACTTGTGAATGCAAGGGAGCCATTGGATAAGAGTGCGGTGCAATAGGTGGTAATGATGGAAAAGTTATTGAATATGAGATACTAACATGCTATGTATCATATGAAAGATGTAGAAATGATGGAGGAACTAGTGAGGGAAATGGATCAACTTGCTAAGATCCCTTTGGCATATTAGTAGTATGTTGTTTGAGCATGGCACATTTGTATGGTTTGTTTCATATGTTGATGGATTGCCTAATAGTTTTCCTCATAGTTACATGGTTCCATTATGGTTAGAGTTGTCTTCACATGTTTTCATATTGTTGAAATCATTTAGTCTTACTTATTTAGCCTCAATTATATTTCACACATATTTTGTAGTTGGATATCATGTTTTATAATTCTAGGTGGAGCTCTTAGCTTTGGCACACATTTGGAGGTGGATTACACTAATATAACCTTGATTTAACATTCATTTTTGTAGGAGGATGCCCATTACTTGAGTGAACTAGCTCATGTTGGTCTTGTTCAAACCTAAATGGTTGATTTATGGTATGGATATGGATATTTGGTGAAGATATCACATTTGGGCACACATGTTAAATCACCCCAAACATTTCTTTCATTATTTTGTTATTGGAGGATGGGGCCAAACCTAGGATTATAGTGGTTATTTTTCACATGGTTTGAGGAATTTGAGTGGATTGATTTGGTTTAGAGAGGTTTGAGGAGGTTTTCGCATCCATTCTTTGGTCTTCATGCACACATTAAGGATGAATCCTGTGTGTTTGAGATAATATTTTGGAGATGTTTGCATGTGGCATCACTATTTCTATTTTATGAATTCTTTCCCATATCCACTCAAGTTAATTGAGGGATATCCTTTTTTTATGCTTTCTGTTAGCACTTCGTAATTTCTTAGGATGAAGGAGAAATTGACAGAGGTAACCACAAAACCACTTGGAGTCAAGGATCTATCTCTCCAAGACTCGGAGAGGGATCTCTCTATATATTTTAACTTTGTTTGGAGGAGATATTAGGCTAGTTATGAGGATAGGAGGTTCGGTTTTTGAGTTTTTGGTTGAGACAACAAAAGAGGGCCATTGGGAAAAATGGAGAGGTTAAAGATGATTAAATGAATGAATAACTGAGACAAAATGTAACAAGGAAAGGTAATCATGTCAGTGGATCCTTATAGTTTATGATATGGAAAGGAAGAATACGTTAATGTTCAATTCAAATGTAGAGCATAGCTTATCCGAATTCTACATTCAAACTTGGAAGAAAACATAAATATTGTTTTAAGCTAGTACAGGGTGTTGAGAACAAATCATGAACATAATATTCTCATAAAAAATACATAAAGAAACAATGTGTGAAACAATATAATAACAATTTACATCAAGGAGCACTTCACCATATGATCATGACACAAGAATCTGGAAACAAAATGTCTTTATATTCATCCCAAAAAGTCGCTTACAACTTGTTGAACATCTTTACCATGGATGGTGATATTTCCATAACATTCTTCCCTTTAGGTATAACCTATAACACATTTACATTACAAAAAATTATAGAATATATTCTCCCCTAGGATCAAGAGGTGGAATTCAACAACCTCGGCCAAAGATAGAAACAAATCCCAAAAAATCTTGAACCGACTGCCATGAAAGATGGGTCGGATTGCTGAAAATAGGGGTCAACTCGGACATTTGTATATCCAAACATATGAAATATGTGTTAAAACAGAAATAGATTATTGTATATGAGTCTTTCCTAAGAAAAAACCTCTTTCAGGTTTCCTAAATTCATCTCTAGCTCGCCAAAATATCTCTTGCAAAATCGAGACCAAAACAGGAAAAAATGGAATCCTGCAAAATAAGGCTCAGAGATGACTTAGATTCTACCAAATTATGACACCTATGTAAGTTATGGGAGAGGTTATTGTTATTCATCATGTTATTAACCAAAACCTCTCTCATATTTAAAAAATTCATCCCCATTTGGTCGGGATCACTCTCAAAAAAAGACTGGTAAAACTGGTGAAAAAAAATGGCTTTACTTTTTTGGGAGGGCGGTTTTGGAGGAGTAAAGTGGTATATCGGACCCCCCTGGAGTGGTAAGTGGTAATTTGTTGGGGGCGTGGGTGAGGGGGGTGTCCGATTTCACCATACAGTGATACCTGTGCCTGGAAATACCACTTACTTGGACCCCCCTTGTGGTGGAGTGACATAAAGGGCGGGGGGTTCCGAGTTATGCGAAAAAGGTAAGTGGGTGTAAACATAGCATAGTTTAAGTTTTTAACTTTTTGTTTTATATATATTTTTTTATTATATGTTTTGTTGTAATATATGTTTTTTGTTTTTTATTATTTGTTATATGTTTATTTTTAATTTGTTTATTTTTAATTGTTTTGTATTTATTTGTTTCGTTTTTGTTTTTTATTGTTTTTTTTTATTATTTAACTTATTATATATTAATTTATTTTGTTATTTAGCTTATTATTTTAATTACTAACATTATTAACATATTTACTGACTTAAACAAAATAGCTTAATTGCTAATTATTAATTAATTATTAACAAGTCTAACATAGTTTATTAATCTAACTACACTAAATTAAACAAATTAACATTATTATGCTAACTAGTGTTAAAAATGGCACTAACCATTTATTATTAACCTAATGTTTTTTTATCCTAAGCTTATTTATGTAGGGATGAGTGGTGAGCATGATGTAACCAATGGGAGAAATTGACAAGGGAGTGAGGTGCATAGATGGATGAATGATGCAATAGGGTGATGAAGGATTGGTTGAAATGGAGGGAGGGGGAACTGAAATTAATTGACCCCAATGAACCAGATGTTTTCATCACGGGAGCAATGCCAAATAGACAGTTGAAAAATCAAGTCACCTGTAATAGCCAAATAGATTTAAAAATCAATTAATTTCATAAACTAAGACAGTAATTTCATAACAGCATAATAATCTTTATAATAGTAACTTCAGTAAGTTAAATTTAACAATGAATAATAAATTTAATAATAGATTAAAAACAACGCATAGTTCTAAATACCTGAATCTGATGCTAATAACCTTTCGTTTCTCCACTTGCCTTCTTGACCGCTGTTGCAGTTTGTAAACACTGCCCAAAACCTAGTTCCACCCTGCCAACTAGGTAACTTCCTAGCTCCAGGATATCATATCGATATCCTGGCCCCCATGCCCAAAACCTCCAGCAACCCCGGTGCCTGACTGATACAATCCCCACTCCAAAACCACACTCCTCTCTCCAAAATCCAAGAGCCCTCCAAATCAATCTCCCATCCCCCGTCGAATGACCTCCCCCGTCGAATGACCTCCCATAAACCTCCTTGTTCTCACCATTCCTGCTTCACCAACTTATCCATTTACTCCCTTACCTACCCCTCGTTAATGCCCCTTATCCTCTCATTTATTATTTTATCCTCTTGTAGTTAATATGTTATCCCTTTTCGGGTACATAACTTAATTTAACAATATAATTTATTATCCTCCTTTTATTTCTTTACCTTATTAATTAATGAGTTAATTAATACTTAAATTAATCATTGACAATCATGAATAACTAATTAATAATAATTAATTAGTTAATGTTATTTTAAGAAATAATTATTGTTTAGCTAATCTTTTAAGGACAATTAGGTTATTAAATTAATTAGAATTAATAATCCTATACGTCTATTTAAGTAGGGTCGTTACATACACCCACCCTTCAAGAAACTTTGTCCCAAAGTTAAGGTATCTTATGGTACAAAGGACAAGAAACATGGTTCACACATTCATAACAAGTAACCGACATTATTAGTAAGTAAGTCAAGAAAACTCATACATACTAGTGTATATGTACAAGAAATGCATGTGTAGCTAGTACATACAAGTCTCGTGCATGTACTAATAATCAAAACTATCATCCATTAGTAATTTATGTATGCATCCAATCCAGTCAGCTACACTAGTCTTTTATAAAAGACAACAACCAGTCAATTGTTTGATAAATCCCTTAATTACAATTATCCGTTTCAACAATTTTATTTAGACAACTGTGGTTTAGTTACGAAATAATGAATATTCATATATACACATTTCTCTTTTTTTTTTTGAAGGGAAAACATTAAATTCCACCACAAGACAGATCTCCATACCGTCTCAACTATTACTACTCATCCGTCCTCCCTAACCTACTTCCATCTCCATTCCTATCCTTCCTCTACTATACTATCTTGGAGCGTCAACTATATTGACCTAAATCCAAATAGAACCCGTAAGAGGAAGTGTCGCTATCTCGACCAAGCTTCCCTAGTAGGCATCTGACAGTCATCATCACACGTCTTGGGGAGTGTGAA
>JASDQU010308436.1:0-33891 GCA_032191745.1 Picea mariana | reverse complement strand
TAAGCTATGCTTAAGTTCAACTGAATCCCCAACGCTGAGTGTAAACTTGTCTAGAACCTAGAAGTGAATCTGGAGTCCCTATCTGAAATGATCTTTTTAGGTATCCCGTGCAAACATATAACCTCGCTTACAAACACACGTGCCACATCAGTGACATCGTAAGTGTCTCTAACCGAAATAAAATGAGCACTCTTGGTTAACTTATCCACTATCACAAGAATGGAATTGTGTCTATGGGATGTGAGTGACAACCCCACAACAAAATCCATAGAGATGACTTCCCACTTGGACATAGGGACATCATGTGGTTGTAGGAGGCCTGCCGAGTGATGGTGGTCAGATTTCACCTGTTGACACTTTAGGCATCTGGCGACGAAATGGACTACATCACACTTCATGCGTACCCAGAAGAAGAGCTTCCTCATATCTGCATACATCTTCTTCACTCCCAGATGCGCACAATAAAGTGATCTATGGGCTTCCTTCAGTATGATGCTTCGAACATCCCCATTCTCAGGGATGTACATCCTTCCTCGATATCTTAACAATCCGTCTGTTTCCAGATTATATCCTTCATACTTTGGGTCTAACTACCTCCCACTCTAGAGGTTTGACGTAACCTTTAAATACCAACTATCTCCTAGGAGTTGTGTCAATACATGTTCCCTCAGATTGACCTTTAAGGTTACCAAGGAGAATATGCGTGGTCTCCTACTCAAGGCATCTGCGACCACATTTTCCTTTCCCTTGATGTGCGAAATACCAAAATTGTACTCACTCATAAACTCACTCCATCGCCTTTGCCTGGCATTCATATCTATTTGGGTGAAGAGATGTTTTAAACTTTGATGGTTCGTTTTGAGCTCAAAGTTTCACCCAACAAGATAGTGCCTCCAAAGTTTCAGAGCTAGCAATACAACTGCCAACTCTAAATCATGAGTCGCGTATAACTCTTCGTGCTTCTTCAACTTCCTTGATGCATAAGCTATCACTCCTCCATCCTGCATTAGCACGACCCCCAACCCTTGCTTTTAGGAATATGTGCAAACCATGAAATCCTTTTCCATATCCGGCACTCGTAGAATTGGTGCACTAGTTAGTAACCTCTTAAGCTTAATGAATTCCCTATCACATTCTTCTGTCCATTCATACCTGACCCCCTTGTGGTGCAAGGTGGTGATGGGTTTCGATATTTTTTAGAATCCTTCTACAAATATCCGGTAATAACCTGCTAACCCCATGAAGCTTCTCACATCATGGGCATTTTTTGACACTGGCCACTCCATAATGGCCTTTACCTTTTCTGGGTCCACAGAGATTCCTTCGCTGGAAATGATATGTTTTAAACAGTGGATCTCTTTCTGGAAGAAGGAACACTTCGACATCTTCCCATACAATTTGTTCTCTCTAAAGTAGGACAACACTATTTGCAAGTGTTCCTCGTGTTCTCTTTCATTCTTGGAATAGATGAGGATGTCATCTAGAAAAACTTGTACAAATCGATCTAAGTACTTCCAGAATACACCATTCATGAGGCTCATGAATACTGTTGGCGCATTGGTCAATCCAAAAGGTACAACAACAAACTCGTAATGTCTAAACCAAGTTCGAAAGACAATTTTTGGGATATCACCTTCCTTAATCCTTAACTGATGATACCCTGATCGCAAATCGATCTTTGATAATACGGCTTCTCCTTTCATCTGATCGAAAAGGTCATCTATTCGTGGCATTGGGTACCTATTTTTCACTGTAGCACGATTCAAGACCCTGTAGTCTATACACAGTCATAAGGATCCATCCTTCTTCTTTACAAAAATTACTGGTGTGCCCCAAGGTGAGACATTGGCTCTTATTAGCCCTAAGTCTAGTAACTCTTTCAACTGCATTTGCAATTCACAAAGTTCCGATGCTGTCATCCGATACGGAGTCTTGGAGATTGGTTCTGCACCAGGTTTTAGCTCAATGGTAAAATCAAGATCTCTCTCAGGAGGTAACCCTGGTAACTTGTTCGAAAAAACATCCTGAAATTCTGACAATACCGGGTACTGATCCAATGAGGGTCCCTTCCTTTCATTCACTTATTCTACTACATAAAGTCGACACCCTTGCCTCAAGCATCACTTAACCTTCATAGTTGATATAAAGTGTAACGACACTCTTCTCTGTACACCCTGGATCTCTATTGGTCTTCCCTCATCATTGAAACAAAGCACCCTCTTTGCAAAACAATCTACCAAAGCTCGATGAGATGCTAACCAATCCATTCCAATGATTAGGTCATATGCCCCAAGAACAGTGACGTATACCTTCAACCTGGTAGTACACACTCCCAAGTCTACTATAAAATTATCAACACTAGGTCCTACTGCTTGTTTTTCCCCCGAAGCCATCTCGACTTGTTTAAAGTCATCATGCTCGTAGGCTACCAACCCACTATTTTCTAATGCAGATGGTGAAATGAAACTATCTGTCGCACCAGAATCAAAAAAAATCTCGACATTGATATGATTTAGCGTACCTGATGATTCCACCACCGTGGATTGATGTTCGGCCTGGCGATTATTAATCACTGCGTAAATATGGTGGCTGCTACTTGCTCTCCCCATCGGTGCCTTTCCTTCTCTATGCACGAACCCTGATTGTAACTCTAGGCAGTCACGCTGGGAATGGGGTCCTCCACACTCCCAATAGGTAACACGATATTGAACCTATGCACTGTTATGTGGCTGTCTCTGAAATGAGTTCCTTCCCGTGGAACCCCTGCCCCTACTCATTGTTCCCTGAGATGGTCATGGACCTATTTGCACCGTCGACGATGAACAGGATGCTGCACTAGCTTGCATTGAAATCCCTGCAGCTACTGTCCTTGGCGCAACTCTGTTACCATATGGCGGTGGCCTTTAGCCCCCTCCCCTAGGAAAATTCCTCGGGGCCTTCCCTACGAATCCTGGGCGATGCAGAAATGTCGGTCTTGTACCCCCGGTCAAGTTCATATGTTCTTCCGCATAATGTGCATTTTCCACCACCTCCGCTACTGAAGATGGCTTCCACATTCGCACCATATCTCTTATCTTAGGGTTCAATCCATAGACAAAGCACTCTGCCTGTCATTGGTCGTTATCCATATACGACACATATTTGACAAGTTTCATAAATCTGATCTCATATTCTTCTACAGTTCTATTTCCCTGTACTAAGGTATGAAATGCCCCTACCTATTGTTCCTCGCAATACACTAGTAGATATTTCCTTCGGAACCTCTCCTCGAAAAGTTCCCAAGACACTGTGTCTGGGGTAAGGTGCAGTTGTCTTTCCAGGTTGCCCCACCAGTTCAAGGCGCTATCTCTTAACAGAAAAATGGAAATCTTCACCTTTGAGTTGGACACATAGTCCCTTAAGGAAAAACACCTGGTCATGCCTTCCAAGTAGGCTTCCACACGTTCACTGGTGTGACCCCTGACAAACTCCAAAAATTTGATCTTCTGCAATTCTCGCGTGATGTCTTCAGGTGGAGGTCCTCCCCCTAAATCCCTTGATGCTTCTGGATAACCCATTCTAGATAGTGGGGGTTCCACTTCAGTCCTTGCCGGTTGTCACCCCTTCAAAGTCTCATTAATGGCTTCCAACAAGCGCAGTATAAGGGCTAGTTCGGGCGATGGTGGTGGTAGCGCTGGCGGTGGTGGCAGTGCTTGCGACAATGCTCCCCTGCCTCGATGCCCTTGAGTCTTGACCATCCTATATGCTTTGACCTGCATCAACCCAAGTTGTCATGGTGAGTTCGAGGATGTTTCAAATTGGTGCTACTCAAACTAGAAACAGGGTTAGGCGTAATTTTTCTTTACTTGTCTGTAAACAAACATTACTCCTTTAGGGGATTGACTAGGTTAGGGTTAATATTAAGCGTCTAAGCTTGATTTCTTCACCCCTATGAAAAAAAATTATTGGTTCTCTTTCCCTGTAGCTATGCTATCCTTGCGCCATACTCACCACTTCCTATGCTTACTCTCCTAGTGCATATGCTTCCTCCTTCCCACTTTTCCTAGTCTAAGCCCTTTTAACTTTCTGCTTACAACTTGATTAAAGTGACTTTCGACCTTATGTTTATTAATTTACGCCGAAAGGCATACACCTTTTGACAATGGGCACAATTAATGCTCTTTTAATATTATTTAACCTTAAACCATTATCTGATGGCTATGCATTGAAGATGATGGCATATTCTTAGTCATCCTCCAAAATCAATGGGTCAGATTTATTGTTCATAACTTTCTTGCATTTATCAAAGCATCTGTTAACATGTTTACTTTTTTTTTTTTTTTTTAACATTTACCTAATCACATAAAAAAAATTGTTGTAAGGTTATATAAATACCACGTTTAATGATTAAATAGGATTAAACCGTGGCATCTAAATAGTTATCCACAACTGCCAGCCACGTTTCGGCGTTCACCAGCGCTATGTACCTTTCGGCGTTAGTGTTCTTCTTAAGACTCTTCGCTTGGTGGGTGGTCTTGGGTATGACAATTAAAGTATTTATATGTGAAATTATTTGTAAAAGTCACATCGTGTGGTGCGTTGCAAGGCAGATTTTGTAAAGACTTGACTGGTGGGGAGGTCCGGGGTTCGATCCTCGCAGACTCCATAAATTTTTCTCAGCCTTATATTATTAAATTATTTAAATTAAAACTTATAATTATATATATATATAATAATTTAAATTTACACTAGCGTATTAATACCTTTAAATAAATTTTAATACTAAAATTTAATCAAAATAAAAAAAATTGAAAATTTAATTATTCAAAAGGGCATATTAATATTTTTAAATAAACTATTAAACTAAACATTAATATATATAAGAAAAATCCTTGGCATGAGGCCCACGTGCCTGGCCTCCGTCTCTCAATACCAAAACCTAAGCTCACCTCTTTCCTCGGCTCGGAGTTCTACTTCTTTTGGCATCCTACTTCATTGCCTCCTTCATTTTCTTAATCTGCCAGGGCTACTATTTAGGAGCTGAAATCACAAGGGTTTAGAAAGCTGATCTTCGGCTATTCTCTTGTTTAGAAAGGGCAAGGTTTGTTGATCGAATCTTGTTAACTGTTCAAGGGTAGGATATATTATGAGTGTGCCCACTTTTTCATGAGGATTGGGAAAGCAGATAGCGTAGCATCGACAACCCCAGCCTTTTAGACATCAACCCGCCTCTGTGATCCAAAGATCCTCACAGAATTGGGAAAGTTTATGTAGATATTGAAGATGGTGCGATGCCATGAAATTGTAGAAAGAGGGGAAGGCCCTAGATTTGTCATGCACAGATAAATCAGTTAATCAACCTCAGTGACCTACTATTAGTTTTTGATCGATGGGAAGGATCCCTTGCTTCCTGAATGACATTCGCGTTGAGAAATCTACTGTCATCGGGGTTCTGCTCTTACTGCTGATTTGATTCATATTGTTTGCTTGACATCTTCGGAGCCAAAAATGGCGGGTTCTATGGCTCTATCCATTGTCATTATTATTTTCATTTGCAAATTTTTCACCACCGTCACAGGGCTAAAGACTCTGTGGAGTATTCAGGGGCCAAAGGCCTAGAGCGTACTGTACAATATTTCTAATTATGGAAAGTTTTAGCTTAATAATGGAGTCGGCCAAACCCCGCAAAAGGAATTTGCGTTCGGATGGAAAAATGGACTGAAATCAAAAGGAATTTGCGTTGGGATGGAAAATTCTCATTGGCGTCCCCTCTGAGGAATGACACAAATGCGTGGGATTCCCTGTATATTCCACATCAATTAAAATTAAATCCCCACGCAACGCCCAACTCTGAATTTCGATTCCACTATTTTGGATGTCTCAAAGAGAAGGGTTGGCCATTATCAAAGCCTTCCTACTCTCCCAAAAAAATCACGTTAAATTCCCTTAAAAAGGATAAATTTAAGTGATTTCGGAGTCGCAGCAATTTGCAAAGAGTTTCAGCAAAGGTATGGATGGTATTTCGTGTCTTCAGCTCGTTCAAGTGATTAATTTTTATGATTAATTGTTGTATAGAGATTCAACAATGCCCATTTTTTTTTTTTGCGAGGGTTTCATCTTTCTTTCTAGCAATCAAATTAATACATACATAGTGTAGCACCCGTCGATACATTTCTCTGTTTATGCCCTTTTTCTTCAAAAAAAATTTTTGGTTCCTCCGGATTCGACCTCAACACCAAAAGCTGGCAATTGACTTTATCTAACATGTAGAATAATCCCTCTTTATGACTGATTTTTGATCATAAAGCTTTTGATTACAAACCCATGTTCTATTTTAATCATGTGGGAGACGCTTGTCGGGACTCGAACCGGGGTCATTGTGGTGACAAGCACCCCCACTTACCAATAGACAATAGCCCCATCGATTAATCAGACACATTCTTTGGCTGGAGCCTTTCTTCTGTAATTGCGGTAGGCCTTGACTTATAAGTCTAATTGTGATAGGCGTTAACTTATCGATCTAATGTTCACGGTTCTGCGCATTTTGTGATTCGTAATTTTCAAGTGTTTCTTATGAAATCATTGAAGTCTTCCTCCACTGAAATCATAGGAGCAAGATTCGAATACAAATACATATTTAAATATTATTGGTATAAAAAAAATATGCAACGAGAAATAATCAGTAAGGCTCCAATACCGAAGTATAGAGATATATTTTAGAGATATATAAAATATGCATTTTATTCTATATTTAGAAGAATTTCAATGTCATGAACACACAATAAACCATAAAAAAAATTAATTATTTTTTTTCAAAGATTTTGCAATATAGTTTTAATTTATAGTAAGAAATAATTGTTTTTCAAAGATTTTACAACGCAGTTTCATCTATAGATTTTTTTCTTTTACCTTTTTAGTATTTTTGAGCTTAAAGGTTGAAGAGAGTAACAAATAGGTTTACTATACCATATCCATATTGTACGAAAAATTTGTTGAATTTCTTACTACTGCCAAATTTCCGTACATCTAGGCCAATATAACCGAATCTTGTTAATATGATTGATTTTGGTCTCATATTCATCTTATAAAGATGTGTGTGTTTACTTCCCATATTGTCTGTAGGAAACTTTGACGAATATTTTTTGTAGGAAACTTTGACGAGGAAAATCCAATGCCATGGTTTTCAAATCTCTGAAGTATTAAATTGTGTTCCCAGGCTTGTCAGAAGTTGAAAGGTTTTTTTTCAGAAGTGGGATATGTCTTCTGTACATTAAACCCAATTCTCTGTTTTCTACAAGTACTGTAACAACCCTAGTTGTATGTTTTACTTTGGTAAATTTGTAATGCATTTATTTTTATATTTGTTTTAAAATTTCTACGTTTGGTTTGGTTTGCAGGTTAGGCGGGACTGGAGCTTGGAGCTGGGAACTTGGACCATAGGCCCAAATTTCAAACTAAGATGCTCTGATACCATATGTAATAGAAAAATAGATTTAAACATCAATTAATTTCATAAACTAAGACAGTAATTTCATAATAGTATAATAATCTTTATAATAGTAACTTTAGTAACTTAAATTTAACAACGAATAATAAATTTAATAACAGATTAAAAACAATGCATAGTGCTAAATACTTGAACCTGATGCTAATAACCTTCCGTTTGCCCGCTTGCCTTCTTGACTACTGTTGCACTTTGTAAACACTGCCCAAAACCTAGTTCCACCCTGCCAACTAGGTAACCTCCTAGCTCCAAGATATCATATGGATATCCTGGCCCCCGTGCCCAAAACCTCCAGCAACCCCGGTGCCTGACTGATACAATCCCCACTCCAAAACCCCACTCCTCTCTGCAAAATCCAAGAGCCCTCCAAATCAATCTCCCATCCCCCGTCGAATGACCTCCCGTAAACCTCCTTGCCCTCCCCATTCCTCCTTCACCGACTTATCCATTTACTCCCTTACCTACCCCTCATTAATGCCCCTTATCCTCTCCTTTATTATTTTATCCTCTTGTAGTTAATATGTTATCCCTTTTCAGGTACGTAACTTAATTTAACAATATAATTTATTATCCTCCTTTTATTTCTTTACCTTATTAATTAATGAGTTAATTAATACTTAAATTAATCATTGACAATCATGAATAACTAATTAATAATAATTAATTAGTTAATGTTATTTTAAGAAATAATTATTGTTTAGCTAATATTTTTAGGATAGTTAGGTTATTAAATTAATTATGATTAATAATCCTATACGTCTATTTAAGTAGGGTCGTTACATCACCTATGATTATAGGACCCCAACATAGCCTCCACCTAGGGATGGAATCTCCTATGGAGGTATCAAGAACCATAGAACTTTGAACACGTAGACCAATGCCTTATCCATTGCGTTGATCCCAAATTGCAACCTAAAACCTGTGACCATTTCTTATACATGTTCCAAACCTGAGGGCTACAAACCGAACTAGAAATAAAACTCTAAAAAAATGAACGTAAATACGTGCTCATTCTGTTGATATTATTGGAACACTCCTACCCATTCTAATTTTTTTAAGATATATATATATATATATACTACATGATTTATTCTTTCCAATGGATCTAGTCAAGTAAATGATTTCTCAACTGATTTATGTTCACATTTTGCTTGAACATGAAGAAAAAAAAAATATAGGCAAATCCGAGTGTCCACTGAAGATGTCCTCATGATCCATAAATTTAGTAAAATACATCATCACTATTGACTACAACACATCAATGTAATTATATTCAATAATTTGAAATGTTACCTTGTCTCGAGATCCAAAAACAAACACAAGCACACCCTTCATTCTGATATGAAAAAACACTTGGTTGTTGATCTATGGGAAGGCATAGGGAAGTATGAATTTCTAATACATGAGTGTTGGATGTAAATTCCTCAAGTGTGCACAAATATGACTCTATCTCTGGCATACTATCTATCCTAGACTCATACTCTTCCAATTCATAGTCTAAATCATCCTTGAACAGAAAAAATTCTTCAATATTATTAAATATGACACTCCTATCTTCTTCATGAAAGAAAAAAAATCCTTGTTAATTGATCTCTTTGCAGGAAATCATCATCACAGATTGGCTTACTCATGACAACTTTATGTATAGTTTCATCAGTCTCATGACTGTCATCATTTAAACCTAGATTTTCATTTTCAATAATGGAAGAAATTTCACTTACACATTCTTGACTATGTGAACACTGTAAGAGATGAAAACCTTCGTTAGCTTGGGATGTAACATGACTATTCAGGATATGATCTATTTCATCTTTATATGGAGGAGAAAATCAAGTTTTATAGCAGTTAACATTGGCTTGGTGATTTCCATTTTAAAGATCAAGAATTAGCATTTCTCTTGCTTGGTCCCGATCTGTTTCATCCAAGGAATCTAAAACAATTTTCTCTTCTTCGTGACATGAACACTGGGAAAATGAATGATGTGAAGAAAAAAATGATCCATTCTCCTCATCCTTGTCTCAATCATTTGAAAACTATTGGAAATGTTCATCAGGCTCAAAGGAACAAACCTGGTGTTCACTATTGTTGAAACACATGGATAAAACATTACTTTATGAAGTGTCTATGCAAATAAACTCAGAATTTTGATCTCCATTAATTAATAAAGAACAATTTAAATGACCATCCTCATATATCTCTTGTTTATTAAAATAATGGCTAGATTGTTGCAAATTATCACCCATTTCACAGGATGTACGATAATTGTCATCATTAGGATTCTGTTAAGTTTCACTGTCATCCAGAGTAGAATCCATGATCTTCTCATGGTGGTGAAAAGGGTTTTCATTCAAAGAATCCAAAAGTTCATCATCCATAAATTCTTCATCGCCATAAACACTTTCAAGCTCTTGAATAAAATTCTCAAAGTGATCACAACAATCCTTAACCAAAAGCAAAGAAGGATGAGACTCTTTGTATTTTTCAAAAAATGTTGAATGAAAATCTCTAAGAGAATGAATACTTGCAGGTGGAAAACTTTCATACCAAGACTGTGATTTTCCTTCAAGAGAAGACATGAACATATTTAAGAGACAATCTTCAGGAAATTGAACTTTCAGCTTGTGTGCATGCATATGAAATTTCACCATATGTAGAGTAGCATCATCACCATATTCATCTTTACACATAGGCAAATTTATTTTCCAATTTACCTTAGGTATTTGATTTGGAAATCCTGGAATGGGATCTCATTTTAAAGGAGCATACCTTCTTGCAATGGATCCCATCATGAGCTATTGGAGTTGCCAATGAATCTTTGTTTCTGAATTCTGCAGTCAATGGAATCACCAGGTGAATGATACAGCCTTCTCGTGTTTGTCTTTTTTTCACCATCAGAGGTCAAATCTCAACAAGATATACGTTTTTGGAGAAAATGAAAGCGTATTCCCTAGTGTGGTCGTCATTATGTTAGTACTCTGTAATTTCTTAGGATGAAGGAGAAATTGACAGAGGTAACCACAAAACCCCTTGGAGTCAAGGATCTAGCCCTCCAAGACTCAGAGAGGGATCTCTCTGTATAATTTAACTTTGTTTGCAAGAGATATTAGGCTATTTATGAGGATAATAGGTTTGGTTTTTGATTTTTTGGTTGAGACAACAAAAGAGGGCCATTGGGAAAAATGGAGTCAAATGTTAAAGATGATTAAATGAATGAATAATTCAGAAAAAATGTAACAAGGAAAGGTAATCATGTTAGTGGATCCTTATAGTTTATGATATGGAAATGAAGAATAGGTTAAGTTTCAATCCAAATGCAGAGAATATCTTATCTGAATTCTACATTCAAACTTGGAAGAAAACATAAATATTATTTTAAGCTAGTACAGAGTGTTGATAAAAAAATCTTGAACACAATATTATCATAAACGATACAGAACTAAAAAATATGTGAAACAAGATAATAACAAGTTACATCAAGGAGAACTTCACCACATGATCATGACACAATAATCTGGAAACAAAATGTCTTTATATTCATCCCAAAAAGTCACTTACAACCTGTTGAACATCTTTACCTGCATGGATGGTGATATTTACATACCATCCTTCCCTTCAAGTATAGAATATAACAAATTTACATTTAAAAAGTTTATAGAAAATATTATCCCCCAGGCTAAGGAGGTCGAATTCAACAACCTCGACCAAAGATAGAAACAAATCCTTGAAAATATTGAACTGACTGCCATGAAAGATGGGTCGAACTGCTGAAAATAGGTGTCAAATCAAACATCCATATCTCCAAAAATATGAAATATGTGTGAAACATGAAAGAGGTTATTGTATAATACTCCTTCCTGAGAAACAACCTATTTCAGTTTTCGCAAATTCATCTCCATATCGCCGAAACAGCTCCCGCAAAATCATGACCAAAACAGGAAAAAATGGAAGCCTGAACAATAGGGCTCAGAGATGGCTTCTATTCTCCCAATTGCTGACACCTGTGTAAATTATATGAGAGTTTTTTTTTATTCAGCCTAATTTAAAAAAAAACCTCTCTTGAATTTTAAAAATTCATCCCCATTTGGTGAGGATCACTCTTAGAAACAGACTAGTAAAACTGGTGAAAAAAAAATGGTTTTAATTTTTTGGGATGGCGATTTTGGAGGAGTAAAGTGGTATATTGGAACCCCCCTAGAGTGGTAAGTGATAATTTGAGGGGGGGGGGTCCGATTTCACCATACGGTGACACCCGTCCTAGGAAATACCACTTACTCAGATTTCCCTTATGGTGGAGTGACATAAGGAGGGGGAGGGTCCAAGTTATACGGAAAAGGTAAGTGGGTGTAAACTTAGGATAGTTTAAGTTTTTAATTTTTTGTGTTATATATTTTTCTTATTATATATTTTGTTTTAATATATGTTTTTTTCTTTTCAATTATTTGTTATATGTTTTTTTTTTTTTTTAATTGTTTTGTATTTATTTGTTTTGTTTTTGTTTTTTATTGTTTTGTTTTATTATTTAACTTATTATATATATTAATTTATTTTGTTATTTAGCTTATTCTTTTCATTAGTAACATTATTAACCTATTTACTAACTTAAACAAAATAAATTAATTGATAATTATTAATTAATTAATAATTAATTAATTATTAACAAGTCTAACATAGTTTATTAATCTAACTACACTAATTTAATCAAATTAACATTATTATGCTAACTAGTGTTAAAAATGCCATCAACCATTTATTACTAACCTAATGTTTTTTTATCCTAAGTTTGTTTTTGCAGGGATGAGTGGTGGGTGTGATGTATCCATTGGGATAAATGGACAAAGGAGTGAGTGGTGTAGAGGTGGATGAATGATGCAGCAGGTTGATGAAGGATCGAGTGAAATGGAGGGAGGGGGAAGTGAAATTATCCGAGCCCAGAAATCTAGATGTCTTTATCATGGGAGAAATTCCAAATAGATAGTTGAAAAATCAATTCACCTATGATTATATGACCCCAACACTTTCCTAGGTTAGATCTAGGTTCTATGCTCAAATATTATTAATTTATTGATTGGAGGTTTTATCCAAAAACATTAAAAAAACATGACTCCTCCATTTGTAATGGTTGTTGAAGGATTGAGTATTTGAGCTCTTGGTGGATTTTTATTGTATCTTTCTTTGAAGCTATTGGATGGTTTTGTAATGCACCCATGAAGATGAGGATTCTTTCTACATTTTCATGTCGTTCATGCTAGTTAATTCTTTGTCATTGATGATTGTGAGACACATAACCCTGGTAACACTATTTCTATTTGATGGTATTTATCATTGGAATGGTTTATGTTGATGTATCTATTTGGTTGTACACACCTATTATCATTTATTGCTAAATCTAGACTTCATAATATTTGAGGTTGTCAACAATAGTAATCTTCTTTGGTAGATTTTCATGAAATCTAGGACAAGGGGAAGATTAACAAGGCTTGCAATTTGCATCCTTATTCATGTTCATTTATTATTAAAGTATCCTCCCTCAAGCCTTGTGAGACCCCATATTCCCAAGGAATATATAAGGCACTAGTATCACCTTATAGCCAGACTAAAAATTTCTCATAAAACTCATTTTATTTTGGTTCCATTGATATGGAAATTACCGAAGACAACCTTACTCTAGATCTATCCCTAAAATTTTGGTTTTAGTTTATATTACATTTCAAGGAAGGCTTGACTTAATTTTGATGTATAAATATGCAAATTAAGATTCATTACAACATATTTTCGAAGCAAAATTATGCTCCTTTGGTTCTAAATTTCATGATGGAAATTACCCATGAAGATATTTATCATTAATCCATCTATACTGCATATGTAAAATATGCTCAAGTGTTATAGAAAGATTTTACTCACCCCCTAAAACTTGCTTAGAAGGACTTTTACATTTCCCTATGTAGACTTGAAGTCCCCTTTTGCACTTCCCATAGCTAAATATCATATTTTTCGACATATACACTCCCTAACAGCTATACAACATGCATACACACAAGTTGCACCATTACAACCTATGTACATTAGGTTTTGTCCCCAAAATTAAAAAATGGTGTCGAGTTTCCATGTCACGTCACGATATCCATGATCCCTGACAATCCATATACTTAAAACATTCTGACTCGGCCCTTCAATTCCATTTGAAGTCTATAAATGGGTCGTATCCGAGCTATGGAAAGAGAAGAATAATTCAACTTTTGAGAACAAACTTCATATTGAGTCTACATCCCTTTGTACTTTTAAGTTTGAACACATTGTTCAACCCCTAAGATCTTCCCTCTTTGATGGAGAACCTCATTGTCTATGTTATATGATCTTTCCTTTGGTGGAGGATTGAAGTGGTTGAGGCCCAGGTGGAAGGGACTTAGTTTCTTGGTTTTAATATGTGTCGACACATAAATTTTTCATTCATACACTTATCTTGATCATATTTTAATAGAAATACTCTTTTCTCGTCGAATTAATTGTTATTCTATGGGCATATTTGTTATGAATATTGATGAATTATGTTATTATATGTTCTAATTTTATATATTATCACCATATGCTTTTGTATCATGGTTGTTGAGGACACGTTGCAGGTATATAGATTTGAGTCGAGTGCTCAATGGTGGTATTCATTGAATGTCCGGACGAGGTAGGCTCTTTATCTTGTCTTGTTAACATGTTTGTTTATATAACATACTTGACATTAGGTTTGATTTCTGTATTCATTTTTTGTTTTGTGGTTTACCCCATGCCATAGAGTGATTTTCCTCATAATAGAATTGGCGACCATATTGGGGATTCGGTCTTCTATTTTGGGGTTTGGAGTTTTTTTCTCCTTTGATTTCTCTCATGTAGCTTGATTTTTCTTGTCGTCTGATTGATTGATATCATAATTTCATTTTGAATCTGAGTTTCTTACTCTTATCCTTAACCTGGAAGTGTTTTAATACACATACGTGGTTTTTCCCTTGATAGATGCGTACATACACGAGTTGTCATTCTATAGAGCGCGTACATATGTGTTTTTAGCCTAAACAGTCACATACATCAATATTTTTGACTTGATTGCTTATTTTGGTGTTTTTTGGGTGAGTTTTGATGGTTTCTAAATCTTCTTGGGTCTCTGTCATGATTGTTGAGTGCCTGCAGAGTGATATGAAACCTTTCTTTGGTTGAATTTTCGGATGATTCTTCTTTCTTATGATCTTTTTCATTAGTTGTTCTAGAATCTTGGGATGAGTGATTGCTTCTTGGTATCCTTCTTGATTTGCATGTTTTTTCTCACAGTAGGGTCTATATATCAAGTTGTTATTTCAATCCTTGCATTTTGATTCTTTATATTGAAAATACAAAAAATATACATTTTGGCATTTGATTTTTGGGTTGTTTTATATTGATCTTGATATGCATGGAAAGATTGTATCTTATTGAAATTGCAGAATTGAATTGAAATTTGCATTTGTGAAAAGATTATCATTCTTTTGAGAATTGAAGTTAGGACTTTGCATTATATTCATAATCATTTATTTTATATGCTAAGTCACAACATTGAACATCATCAGTTTCATGACCACATATTTTGAGTAGAAAAAGAGATTAAAAGTAATGATGATAAATTTAAAAGTTGTTAAAAAAAAAATTACTTTTCAAGGTACAGAAAGAAGATTAAGATATAGAGCCTTGGAATAGGATTTAGTGAGTAAAATTATGCAAGTATATTAAACTCAAAATATGTGTTTGACTAAGAGAGTGGTGAAATCCATTGTATAATTAGTGATGTTAGGAGGCTCCACTCACACTGGAGATAACCACGAGGTTGTACGAAGTTGATTGCAGAGATATCCCTCTAATACTTTCTTAGCATAAGATATATTTATGGGGATCTATTCGTATATGGGGGTATTTCTAGTACCTTTACTTCTGTGAGAGGTGGTGCTTTCAATATTTTAGGATTTGTTACCTAGCCCATATGGTGGATCTCACTTATGACTGTTTGCCTGAGCATTGGTTATATCATGGTGGCTTTAGTTTCTTGACATAGGTAGCCACATAGGTTACTTGCAGGGGTTATTATGCAGGTACCCTGAGTCAGATAAGGATCGGACAACACACAAAATTTATGGAGGATTACCTCTCAAGGAGGATATGACTGACTACACTATTAAGCCCATGAGGGACCTTATAACTGATTCTGATACCTCTGATCTTTTGAAGGGATTTTCAGGCCCCTCTTGGGTGAGGAATACCTACCTTAGTGATAAAGTCCCCATTTCAGCCACTATATACTATTTGTGTTCATTTGTCCTTTTGTTTATTTTGGTATGCTCTTCGATTTTTAGTTGGCCTTAGGATTTATTTTATATCTTGAGGCTTGAGTCATCGTGGACATAGACCCTCTTCTTCGCAGATCTCATGATTTTTTTAAGTTACCACCACATCTTGACTCTTTGCCTTCTAAAATGTGTAAAGTTATAAACCATGGTGCACACACTTCCACCTACCAGACTTGTGGTCATACAAGTATGAGTATTGAGTCAATTCAGAAAGATATTGGGAGTCTCTCGACTCCCATACCTATCATAGTTAATGGAAATCCTTCTACACCTTCAACCACTATGGTTGTAGTGTCGGAGGTTCTAGTCATCACTCCTATCCAACCTATGGTTTCTACTCAACCTATAGTGACACACCCTTTTGGGTCTATTTTTGGTAAATATAGGTACAATATTCAGTCCATCCCTATAGCCTCTAGCCCTTTCTCTTATGGTATGCCAAATCTAACATCACAACTTTTGTAATCCATTCCAATGATGAATACAAATCCTAGTATTGGGGGAATGGATCCTCCAAAAATAAATTCCAGTTTCATTTGGTGGAGCTTACATTCCCAAAATAATTCCTTCGGTTGGAAGCCAACCTCCTTTTCACCCTGTGTCTAATCCTATTCTTAGTGATCCTTGATGGAGTAGTCAACTGGGTGGACAAGTTGTCGCCTATGTTCTGTCCTTTACACCTACCTTCTCCACACCAATTCCGACCAACATGTTTAGCATGACGAATCCACCTCTATTCTCTGAATTTCCACTCGAGGGAGGTTAGTTTCATACTTTGGGAAACCCCCAACCTGGATCTACTCCAACTGGGGGAAATATTTATAACCCTCATTATAACATTCCTATTGGAATGATGCCCAACCAACCCCTTTATGAATCGGTTTGGAGGGGGGTTTTACAATCCTGAAAAGGGCCATGGTGCATACCAAAACCTTGCATGGGCTATGATTCCTTAGCAACAAACTTTCCCAGTAGCATGGGCTCATATGTCACAACCTCGACTCCCTTTTCTGGCCGCGCCTAATTTTCTAGACTTATCACGATTAATGAATTACTCGATGCATAATTATCTATCATGGTCCCCCTTCCCCACCAAGATTCTTTTGGATATTCCGAAATTCAAAGGCAAGACTAGTGATCACGTCACTACTTTTCATATTTAGTTCTCTTCAAATTCTCTCAATGACAATTCTATTCATTTGAGATTGTTTCAACACATCCTCAGGGGGGTTGCTGTGAAATGGTACATTGAGTTACCAGGGGGGACATATGGTAGTTTTAATTAGATGGTTTTAGTATTCCTCAACCACTTCCAATTTTCACTTCGTTACAATGCCAAAATCGAACTTTTGTCAACCCTCCTCTAGGACAAAGCCACCCATACCTCAGATCACATCCAAGAGTGGCATAGACGAAGAAGGTTGATCAAATCCTACAGTACTCCATAGTTCTTATTGGAATGGTTTCTTAAGTCTTTACTTCCTTCTATTTCAAATGAATTTTATACATCCAGAGTTAGATATGAAGAGGAAGACATTTTCAAATCTTGGCAGTTATATTTTGTATATGCTCAGTCTAGGATGTTATACAAAATTATTCTTGATGCACCGAGGTCAAACTACGACCCTAGACAAAATCATGGGCCTCGTGTCGATGGAATTATAGGCAATGAAAATTTTAAATCTACAAACTTGGTGACAAACCAATTGAAAGAGTTTTCTCTAAGATAGTTTGTAGGAGGACAAACTTTGTTTGTATCCTCCACTCCCACTCAGTCAACAGATGTGCATTCTGTATATTTGTCGACCAACCCGAATTGTAATCAACAACCAAGAGGGAATAAAAGGAAAGGATAAGTTAATCATAAGAGTGGGAGGAATGATAATAAAACCAAGGACAATGCTAATAATAGTATATTGAAGGTTAATGTTGGTGAGGGAAAGAAAGATAAGTGGAAGATGAAATTCCCTTGTAATCTTTGTATAGATGATCACCTTACCCACTTCTTCCCCAAACTCGAGGAGGCTATGAGGCTCTTGTCTCAATCGCCTGTTGTGTTGACTAATCCTTTTTCACATAATGAGCACATGTCCTCAAGATCCTCTAATGCAAAAAATGTGTCGAATGGGAATCAAAACCCATCGGCGCATGAAGGAGACCATCTATGCATAAATATGGTTAAGTATCATATTAATGTAGCCACTCAGTCTCGCAATTACAGTTCTTCATAGGCTGTTTGAGTTATAGAGTCTCCCCCTCCTCTAGAAATGCCTTTACATATTGAAAATCTAGAGCCTATGCCTCGTATTCTGAAAGGAGTACTCACACTCTCTACCCACAACCATAATTCTAGAGATACCCATAACTACTCTATTGTCAAGGATCTAGGTCAAACCCCTTGTGAGATGTCATATTTGGAGTTACTCCAGATGTGCCTTTCATAGAGGAATGCCTTTTTATCTGCATTAGGATCTCTAGACCTGTGTGGCTCTAAGGTTATCAAGTTTGATGTTAAGGATGTTTATCCTCACTTTTCTTACCATGTAGCCTTCCAAATCCATGTGGATTACTTAAATTATACCATCAAACATATTGTTATTGATGATGGTGTTGCAACATGCATGATGTCCCTAACCTGTTGGAAATCCATTGGCTCTTCAACCCTCTCTCAATATTCGACTATGTTGACTGCATTTGATGGTTGTTCTTTCTATCCTCAGGGTATTCTTCCTACCATTATGGTCCAATTAGGTGGAAATATAGTGGAGGTGGATGTTGAGGTGGTTGATGCACCTGTTGACTATATATTATTACTAGGGAGTAGCTGGACTTATGCTATGACTGAAATTGTATCATCCATTTTCCATGCTTTATGTTTTCCTCACAAAATGAAAATCATGATGATTGATCAGTTATTATTTGCGCATTTTAGTCCCAATGCATCAGTTGGACCTTCAATCCCAGCGATCGACAATTCTCATCCGGAACCTAAGGATATTGGTGTCGGAATGTATTCCTCCCTTATGGCTACCTTTGATTTTGTGGCGTCAATTCATCACATTTATGCCATTTCCAGTAGGTCTACTTCATCAATGAGGTATGTTCCTTTTCGCACTTCATATTTTAACGATCCTTCAACCCTACCTTTGTCGACCACATCTTGTCAAGGTTAGTCACATATTGGAATGGAAATTCCACTATCGGCGGAAAAGATAGTGTATCAGGATATTCTTGACTCTTTTTCTGAACCAGATCCTGTTCTTAATCCCATATGGGCCAATTCTTCATCTTTCTCACATGATTTACTCAATGATACTTTACCTTCAGAAGTGATCTTAGAGGCCATAAATGGTTCGGATAGGACATGGGATGATATGTATCATCGTTCTTACCTCCTCCCAGAGCTTGTTAGGATCGAACAAGATGATTTTAGATCTACCATGAGTGAGATAGTCGATCACACCATATTTACACTTGATACGCGTGAAATTTATGTTTAAGGAAACATGGCAAGTATTTCTCCTACTATGATGATCAATATCTCTCGAATTCCTAGTGAAATTGAAAATGTATATGTCAGTGAAAATTGTTTTCCTGAAGAGATTCAAATCTACACCGATATCTTCAAATAATTCTATGATGTGTTCACTTGGTCATATAAAGATATGCTAGGAATCGACCCTCGTATTGTCGAACATGATATTAAAACCTACCCGAATGTTAAACTGGTCGACAACGACTTAGAGATACTAATCCTAGGAAGGCCACTTCTATTAAAGCAGAGGTGGAAAAAATCCTTAATGTTGGTTTTATCTACCTGGTTCCCTTAACTGAAAGGGTATCCAATCCCATTCCCGTGAATAAGAAGCAAGGAACCATCTATGTGTGTATGTATTTTTGATACATGAATAAGGATTGTCCTAAATGAAAATTCTCGACACCTTTCATTGATCAGATTCTTTATGAGTGTGTGGGAAGTGAGGTTTTCTCTTTTATTGATGGATTTTCACCATACAACCAAATTCAGATTAAACCCAAGGCTCAACATAAGACAACATTTATTTTTCCTTGGGGTACTTTCGCATACCAGAAAATGCCTTTCAGCCTTAGAAACGTTGGAGAAACCTTCCAACGAGCCATGAACTTATCTTTTAATGATCTCATGCATATAGTCGAATATTACCTCGATGATATCGTTGCTCACTCTCGCAAGAGAGTGGATAACTCTACCAACCTTCGGCTAGTTTTTGAGATATGTTAGTATTATCGCATCCATTTAAACCCTCATAAGTGCATCTTTTTCATTATATCGGGTCGTCTTTTAGTATTCTTAATTTCTAATACTGGGATCATGGTGGATCCCTTAAATGTTGAGGCAATACTTTGATTTCCTCCCCTGCACAACATTCATCAAACTCAAGGTTTACAGGGGAAATATACCTTCTTGGGTCGGTTTATAGTAAACTATGCCAATATTAATAAGGGTCTCATGCGTCTCTTGAAGAAGGACACTTTGTTTATATGGGATGAATGATTCCAGGAATCCTTTGATTCTACTAAGAAATCCTTGGTGTTGATGCTTCTGCTGAAGCCTCCAGACTACAATAGAGATTACTTTCTTTATATCTCCACATCTGAAGGGACGGTTGGTATTGTTTTAGTTGAGGAGGATGATGAGCTTCATGAACACGTTGTCTACTACCTTAGTCAAAATTTAGTCAGTCCTGAACTCAAGTAATCTCATGTTCAGAATATAGATTTGGTTGTTGTACACGTGGTTCAAATATTGTGGCACTATATATTTCTTTGAAAAAATATCGTATTTTTTTATGTCAATCCATTTCAATACATCCTTACTAGTCATATGATAGGGGGAAAATACAATAAATGGATTGTCATTTTGCAAGAGTTTTACCTCTATTTTTCTTTGACGAAATCCAAGAAATCGCTAGTTTTTTCCAATTTAATATCGGAATTCCCTCAATTAGATGAGGACGTCATCCATGTCGATTCATTCATGGATGAACACATTTTCCTTATCTCATATTTGGACCCTGGTATGGATACATTTTGGTATATCTTCAAATGTTTAAGTTCTCTCATCACCTATGGTGAGATGATCGAAGATGTATACGGTATCAAGCTAAAAACTACCTTATCGCTGGTGACACTTTGTATCACCGAGGCATAGATAATATCTTGCGTCACTTATTGACCCATGAAGAGGATGAGTAAGTTATTAATGACTGTCATAGTGGGGCTTATGGTGGTCATCTATCTGGGCTTGCGACAACCCAAAAATTATTGCAAGATGGTTATTTTTGGCCGTCTATTTTTAAAGATTGTGTCAAAGAAGTCAAGAACTATCACCCTTTCCATGTTTTCACTCAGAAAATGCGCTCGCATCCAGCCACTCTTTACCTGGTCATCACCATTGGTCCTTTCACCAAGTGGGGGGTGGATTTTGTGGACTGCAACTGTAATATTCCAGATATAAAAGGTATGCAGAACAAAAATAAAATGCTATAAATGGCAGATAAATAACAATATAACCAGAACAATACCACAATAACATTGAAATGATATCAAAATAACACCAGAAAGAGCACTTTGATTTTGAGAGAAATGTTCATGGGCCTCTTCGAGGGGGCAAGCTCCAGTTGAGTAGAGCTCTATTAAAATAATGTCCAAGCTAGGGTTCTCATACCCTCAACTCATATTCATACTAAATATGTCTATCAAAAGAACCATCTAGAGGAAGATCCTTCTAGAAGTGAAAGATTTTGTTAGGTCTTCTTACATTTGACTTATTCTAATTTATTGCAAGGAATTATTAATATTTATATTTATTAAATCCAAATATATTGTTCTACATACGTGAGGGGTTAGGTCCCTAACATGTCCTCCCCCTTAAAAACAACCTTGTCCTCAAGGCTTGAGATGTGGAAATTACTGTAGAATGGTAGTTGGTTGCCAAGTGGCATCTGCTGGAGTTGTATATTTCCACTAGACTAACACTTCCTTGATGGTTCACTAATGTAGGCGATGCTCACACTGGTCCAAAACTGCTTGTGGTTGTAGCCAAATGGATCCTTCTTCGTCCAACTCGAGAAGCTTGTTTTGAGTTTGGCACTTAGTTCCAATCACCTTCTTTAAGAATGAAACATGAAAAATGGGATGTATCTTAGAATGACTAGGAAAATCTAACTGGTAGGCCACTTGTCTCATACACTTGAGAATGGTATAAGGACTATAAAATTTGGGCGCCAACTTCTAACAATGGTCGACCTTGAGGGAATTTTTCTTGTAAGGTTGCAGTCAAAGAAACACCTGATCCCCTTCTGTTAATTAACATTCATAGTGACCTTTATATGCTTGGTTCTTCATGCAATCTGGGCCATGACCAAATTCTCTTTGAGGATACAGTGAATAGCCTCTCGAAATATAAGCATTTTTTCAACCATTTGGAACTTCGATACACCTGGTAAATATGAGATAACTGAATGTGGATTTTTTTCATATGCTGCTTCAAAAGGAGTCATGCGGGTAGTTTTATGGTATGAATTGTTGTACCACCATTCAGTTAGGGGTAACCATTGAACCTACTGATTTTTATTTTCTGATGCAAAACACCTCAAATATGTTTCCAAACACTTGTTGACAACTTCCATTTGTCCATCAGTCTAGGGATGATAAGTTGTGTTGAGATGCAATTGGGTGCCTTGAAGCTTGAACAGTTCTTTCAAAAATTGTTGGTGAATGTTGGGTCACGATAAAAAACAATATAATGCGGCATGCCATGAAGCTTGAAGACCTAATCCATGAAAATTTGAGCCACAATGGATGTTGTAAATGGGTGTTGAAGAGAAAATAATTGAGCATACATGGAAAGGCGATCGACTACCACCATTATGAATAATTTATTTCCCAATTTAGGTAATCCTGTAATAAAATACATAGAGATATCCCTACAAATAGTAGGTGGAATTGGAAGCGGTTGTAGTGTGCCAAGAGATTTGATTTTTTCTCCCTTGTTGAGTTGACACACATCACATTCAGCTACAAAATTACAAACGTATTGTTTCATACCGTCCCAGAAAAAATAACGTTTGACCCTATCATAGGTTTTGGTAAACCCGAAGTGCTCAGCTGTGGGTGTAGCATGAAGCTCAATGGCCTTTGTATCATGGATTTAATTTTATATTGCTTACTTAAATAAAAATATCCTTTGTATCGAAGATCATCATGGAGCCAAGAGTACCCTGGGGGAACTGAAGAATTGGACTGCAATTGTTGTATCAGATGCAAACTTTTGGGATCATGTAGCCATTCTTGGTGAATGGTTTGGAGCCAATCTGGTACAATGAAGGAGAGAGAAAAACGGATCCTTCATCTTCATATTTGTGGGAAAGTGCATCTACAACCACATTGTCTTTTCCTTTCTTGTAAATGATCTCATAATCATATCCAAATATCTTAGTCACCAATTTTCGTTTCTCTAGCGAGGAAATGCGTTGTTCCAGAAAATACTTGAGGCTTTGATGATCTGTCTTAATTTGGAAGTGTTTCCCTAATAGATAAGGGCACCACAGATCAAGAACATTCAAAATAGCCAACATTTCCTTTTCATATATTGATTTTCCCAAATTTCGTTCAGATAGTTGTTTGTTGGTAAAGGCCAAAGGCCAAGCTTCTTGCATTAGGACAACACCAATTCCTTTCCCTTAAGCATCACATTCCAGAACAAAGGTATTTGTGAAATTGGGAAGGGCCAGGACCGGAGTGGTGCACATGGCCATCTTCAAGGTTTTAAAGGCTTGAGAAGTTGTTGGAGTCCAAGAGAAAGAATTATTTTTAAGGAGTGCAATGAGAGGTGCTGCAATCTTTCCATAATTCTTAACAAACTTGTGATAATAACCTATTAAGCCCAAAAATCCATGCAATATTTTGAGAGTCTTTGGGTGAGGCCAGTCTTGCATATCCTAAATCTTTTTAGGATCCACCCTGACGTCATCCTTTCCAACAAGATGGCCTAAGTAATTAACTTCTGAGGCGCCAAAAGCACATTTAGATTGTTTCAGGAAAAGTTGGTACTGAGAGAGTAGATGGAGAACTCGATCCACATGAGCAAGATGTTCTGTCCAGGTTTTTCTATAGATGAGCATATCATCAAAGAAAAATAAGACAAAATGATGGAGAAAAGGATGGAAGACATGGTTCATGAGGCCTTGGAAGGTGGAGAGGGAATTACACAAGCCAAAGGGAATGATAAAAAACTCATAGTGGCCCTCATGAGTTCTAAAGGAATTCTTAGGAATGTTTGCCTCTTTCATACAGATCTGGTGGTAGCCAAAACGAATATCAAGTTTAGTAAAGAATTGGGTGCCACTCAATTCATCCAAGAGGTCATAAATGAAAGGAATGGGAAATTTGTCTTTAGTGGTGATTTTGTTGAGGGAACGAAAGTCAAGACACATGCACCAAGAACCTTCTTTCTTCAGGACCATGACCATAAGAGAAGATTAGGGGCTCTTACTAGGGCGGAAAACTCCTGCGTTAAGCATTTCTTGAACCATTTTATCAATTTCATTTTTTTGGGAAAAGGGGTGGCGATAGGGACGGATATTGGGAGGAAGGCTTCCTAGTATAAGGGGAATGAAATGATCATGAACACCATGAGAAGGAGTGAGTCCCTGGGGAGTGGAAAAGACCATTTGATATTTAGAGAGGATGCATTGGAGGTCTTGCGGCACAAAGTGTGTCTCAGTTTCTTGTATGGCATGGAGTTGGTAAATAAATCCAGAATGACCTTTTTTGAGCATCTTTTCCATGCAATAGGAACCAATGATCTCAGGTGAACTGATGGTGATTCCTTGGAACTTATATTGTTGGCCCTCCTAGTTGAATTGCATGGTTAATTCCTTAAAATCCATGAGAATGGGACCTAAAGTCCTTATCCAGTCTGCACCCAACACAATGTCACAACCACCCATGTCGATAGAAAACATAGGAGATTTCAGGTGGTAGTCACCAATTTGGAGACACCCATTTTCATAACGCCCTCCATACTACATCGAGTCGCCATTGGAAATCATGATTTGGAAATTATTGAATGCATGGATATAGAAATGGGTTTCTTGGGCAATGCAGTGATGAATAGCATTATGGGTGATTCCACTATCAATAAGAATGATTACATTCCTATGCTTGATGTAACCAATTAGCGTGAGGGTTTGGGGGGCAAAGAAGCCAGTGAGAGAATTTAGGGAAATGACTGATTCTACTTCGGGAGGGTATGAGGGAGGGGTTATGTCAGTGGGTTCAGGTGACTCAGACACAAGGGGAGTTTCAACATCCTCTTCTAAAATATCCTCCGAGATGGCCATAAAAATATTTTGGTCCTTACACTTGTGGCCTAAAAAATATTTGTCATCACAATTATAACAAAGGCCTTTGACTTGGCATTCATCCATTGCATCCCTAGTAAATTTTGGATCTTTAGTGGAGCAGAAGGAGTAGTGGGATTTAATGGTTTAGTGCGAGGAATAAAGGGGGGTTTCTAGTTTTGAGAAGAGAAATTTGTTTGTTCTTCCTTAGCTTTCTTAGTAGCCTCCACCAAACTCTGAGGCTGATCCATGAGGACATGGGCACAAATCTCATCCTTGAGGCCACTGATAAAAAATTCTTGGAAAAAATCATCTGACATTCCCTCTATATGAAAATCCAGTCGCTCAAAAGAAGGTATAAAGTCTTCCATTGTTCCAGATTGTTGAACCTTAGTCAAACGACCTAAATGGTTAGTGTCAGTGTCAAAGCGTTCATAAATATATTCCACAAAGTGTGTCCAAGAAATATACCCTTGACGAGAATCTTTTATCCATTGCCAACATTTCCAATGTTCTTGATCTAGATGGAGAACACCATACCAGAGTTTGGAAAAATCATCTATAATGTTGTAAAAAGAGAAATAATGTTCCATTTGAGTTACTAAACCAATGGGATCTGAGCCATCAAATTTGGTCACATCCACCCATAGAAGGCGTAGGTCACGCTGAAAGTGATGGGGCTGAAAATTATGGGAATGAGAGGAAGTTTCAACTTCAATATGCAAAGGTGGGTCATATAAAGGGGGATCTGTAGGGATATGCACCTTGGTGCAGATCATCGAAATGGAAGATTCAAGATGGGTAGTCATGTCTTTTTTGAGGTCTTCTTTGAGTTCAATGATTAATGCGGTGATGGAGGAGTGAATTTTTTTGTTGATGGTGGCAATATTGGCACTAAGATGTCTCACTTCTTGTTGGGTCTCTCTGAAATTAGATCGCAAGGTATTGAAGAAAGCTTCCATGTCTTGGCTATGGGTATGGACCATGATGATGAGGGAACTGAAAAGGGGTGGGCGGGGTCAAAAGTTTTGTTGAAAAATAATAGGTGTGAATGTGATAAGGGAGAAGAGATAAATCCAATGGAATAGGTTTCAAATAATGGTGCAAAAATTTCTAGAATTTTGTTTTTTTACTCATGCATTGTTATACTCTGGTTTGAAGAATACTACAGTGATGAAATGCCCAAATTCTTAACCAGGAATAAATGTGTAGTGATTTGGAAATTTGAACACAGTTGCACGATAATAAATCTTGTATGTTTTATGCTTTGTTTCCATCCCCAAGGGTTAGCTATGCAAGGGTTCTACAGACAAGGGTTTTCCATGTGTTATATCTCTCTGATATACATGTCAGGTCCAATAGTAGTACTCCGCCCAATATCTCAGGGAACCAACTAAGAAGGATAGAATGTGTCCTTAGTCGTACTACCCAACTACCCAAGTACTAGAGCGTATCTTCCCGAGAGTTGTTCTCCATGACACTATAGCAGTCAGGTGGCTGATCAATTTATATAAAGAGGGCTTCAGGAAATCTAGGTCGTTCTGTATATAGGTGTTGTTTGATGCGCTACCCTTCGAAGGGGTACCGACAAGGGTTACAAGGGTGGAAAACAAAAGTGCGCTTAAGAAACACTTGTATTTCATGTGTGTATGAATCCCTCAACCACAGGTTTATGCACTTAACGAAAAATATTTGTAGCTTACATACGTCAAAATACGTCTCTACCCTGAAAAAATTAACCCACAATTTTCTGCTTTGGAAAGTTCTCTAAAACCACTTGTAATATTCCAGATATAAAAATTATGTAGAACATAAATAAAATGCTAGAAATGGAAGATAAATAGCAATATAACCATAACAACACCACAATAACAATGAAATGATATCAAAATAAAACCAGAAAGAGAATTTTGATTCTGAGAGCAATGTTCACAGGCCTCTTCAAGGGGGAAACCTCCAGTCGAACAGATCTCTATTACAATAATATCCAATATAGGGTTCTCATACCCTCAAATCCTATTTATACTACATATTTCTATCAAAAGAACATCTAGAGGAATATCCCTCTAGAAGAAGAAGCTTCTATTAGGTCTTATTACATTCAAATTATTCTACTTTATTGCAAGGCATTATTAATATTGACATTTATTACATCCAAATATATTGTTCTACATACATGAGGGTTTAGATCCCTAATAGAAACCCAAGTTCGACTAGGGGGAATCACCATATTATCATGGCCATTGAATACTTTACTAAGTGGGTAAAGTCATGGCTACGATTAAATATGATGGTAAGAATGCATCATTTTTTGTGTTCAATCAATTTATATCTTGGTTCAGAATCCCAAGGGAGATTGTCACTGATCATGGCAGTCACTTTCAGAATGAAATGATGAAAGAGTTACCATCAAAACTGGGGTTTAAGCATGTTCACTCTTCCCCTTACTATCCCCAATAAAATGGACAAGTGGAGGTTGTGAACAATTCTCTCAAGAGCATTTTGCAGAAAACTGTTAGCCAGAGCAAATATGGTTGGCATATAATGCTTTACCCGACACTTTGGGTATACCAAAACTCAGTTAATACTTCCACCTATTTTTCTCCTTTTTAGTTATCACACAATGTGGAGTCTCTCCCTATTGAATGAAAAATCCCTTCCCTTAGACTGGTAGTTAAGCTCCTACCTGAAACTTCCGATCTCAAAGAATGCCTCATAAACCTAGAGAGCCTAGATGAGTAGATTCAAGATGCCTCTATAGATATCGAAGTGAATAAATGACATGTCAAGGTACAATATGATAAGTCTCTCTGTCCTCGAAATTACACTGAGGGTGACTTGGTCCTCTTATATGACCAAGCCAAAGAACCACTAGGGGAAGGCAAGTTCAACCCCATGCGGCACGATCCTTATATCGTGTGACATGTCTTAGAAATAGGAGCCTATGAATTGGAATATTATGAAGGGAATATGTTGGTTGAGCCCATAATTTGGCTCTACTTGAAAATATATTATGCTTGATCCTCAATATTCGTTGTATCTCTTTATATTCTAGTGTATCTTAGAGTATATATATCGTTTCCTTTGTGTCAATGTCTTGCTTATCGAGTTTTCCCTTGGTTGAAAAATGTCAATGAAGTCTTTGGTTTACTTAGGATTCATAAATGGTGTCAATCGTCATATACGAAACTTGGATTTTGTCACTTGGGTTGTTTACTCACTCGAGGGCAACTAGTGTTTTCATGTGGAATTTTTCTAAGGCCATCAACGAATAATGTGGCTGAATATAGCGTCGTTATAGAGCTCTTATGCGAAGCCATTTCCCATGGTGTTTAGTATTTAGAGGTTTTTCTGGACTCACATTTATTAGTATGTCAGTTGAACGAAAACTATCATGTGTGAGATCCTAATCTACTCTGATGATTCTTACAGGTACGACTTTTGGAATGACATTTTGATTTTATTACTTATAATCACATACCCAAAAGTTCTAATTATGTATTTGATGCATATGATAATTATGTTTTAGATTGGAATTTGTCACATAACTAAAGTAAATAGAACATATTTATCAATGTACACATTGTAACATAAGTAAAGCGGAAGTTCAAGGTTTTTTTTTATATTTCATCTCTCCAAAAATATGGTACCATAGTACAAAATTGACGCTCACACCCTCAAAATACATATGCAATCGATCGATACAATGACCATGACATGTACTCATGTGGTGCTAGATGTGTGTCATGAAAACATACTATGGCATTTGCGAGACACTAGAAGAGTCACACCCATGCACGGGTCACACCCACCACGTGTCATTGCATCACCTCTGGAAGATCCTCTACCTGAACCATGGGAATATTGTGCATCAAATGAGACAAGTTTCCATACACATTTTGAAGCACTCTTTTTGCATCCCCTTCCACTGGATCATCCCCCTGGTTCCTCTGTTAGTGTCGTCGGAATCCATCTAGCCATCGCAGACCCACATCTACATAAAAAAACATTTTTGGTAGAGACTTGACATCATTTAAAAATATTTGCATTTTTTACTCGTTTAAAAAATACAAAAAAATGAAATATGTAAAAAAAATTCATACCTATATCACCATAAGTGGAGCCTGGTGGAAATGGAATGTCTAGATCTCCTCTGAAGTTGATCCCTACATAAGGTTATTCGTCCAGGGCTATCACTTGTCAACACCACCAGAAGAAGAACCCATCGTCATAGGGGGTTGACACCCTACCACCTCCGAACCGCCTCATCACCTCAGTCCACCATGACATGGTTGTATTGCATGGTCTATGTGGAACAATATCGACTCTAGGGATCAATCCTAGAAATCGCTCGAAGAAAAAACTACATAAAATTGATGTGAACCCGAAGTTCCTCTTCCTCCCCTGTTTGCAGTCTGTTAGTTGGCTCTTCATGTTAGCTAGTAGTGAGGTGCACCAATCATAAAATCTAGGTCGTAAGCACTCCACTGGGTATAACATAAGTGTTGGTCTCCAGTTTTGATCATGTTTTTGCCAATATTATATCACAAAGACCTCTATTTCCATACCCAGTACCACTCCTTTTGGCCTTGTTATGACACACTTGACATCTCTTTACCACTCAATGGGGTTACTCAAGGTATTTTTATGTTTCAAGTTATTTTTATGTATTTTGATACTTTAAATTAATATTGAAACTAATATGGCTTGAGTTAGGTACTATTGCTATTTTGAAACAGGATTTGCCAGTACCAGGTACCAGCTCGCACCCCGTGGAGATACCAACGAAGCTGCTAAAGATCTGTGCGTTATGTCCAGAGTGGGAGACAGTGAAATTTACATGATAGATGGAGTCATCACTCATATGATGATTGAAGGCACAATTATAGAACTGAGCTGTTAATATTTCATGATTCACACTTCGTGACACTACGTGTCACGAAGATGTGAAGACCGTTTTCTAACTGATTTCAAGTTATTTTCGGATCTAGGATCCGTCTGAATTAATATATTTTTGCTTTAAACTGTTATTAAGGAGGATCTATATAAATAGAAGAGCACTCCTAAGGAACGTTGGGTTATGTTATGTTATGATACACATTTCTGAATACAATTTGTTGTTACGTTATGTTACTTTACTGTCATCTGATTTGAGTTAGTTTTCTGAGTAAATGGAGTGTGAAGTATACACAGTGTTTGCGTAGAATGATATAAGTAGTTCTGGTTCTTCCTTTCAACGTTTGTACCTTTTGGTTGGGCCCGCCAAACAGGTTCAAGTCGCTGCTTTTCTCTGTCTTAGATTTAGTTCATTTTAGTATCTGAATATTTGCATGCATGTTAGTTTATTGAGTTTTGGAATTAACTTGTTCAGATTCTTGCTTGATTATTCTTCAACTGTATCGTTTCCAGCATACTAATATCTTCTGCGTTGATGAGTATTGAAAGCATGGTTGATTCCTGTAGAGTTTAGAGCATGAACTAGGTTTTCTTTGATTCCAGTTTTCAATCTGAACGTAACTTAGAGTCTGAATTTACTTTGTTTTGGTTAGGATAGTTAGGTTACTCTACTTTGATAGATAGTTAGATTACTCTGATCAGTTAGGATAGTTAGGTTGTAATTAAATTAGAGGAACCTTCCGGTACCAGTAGGGTAAGTAGAATATTTCTTTATTTTTCCTGTAGAACAGACTTAGATTTATTTTCGATGTTTAGATTAAAATCATTTTAGGAAATACTCTTTCTTTTATGGCTTATATAGAAATAGAGATGATTAGATGATTAACGATAGTGGTAGATAGTCTTATGAAATCACATTTAGAGTATAAATAGAAGCAACTGCACTTAAGCATAGGACTGTTTTCTGTTGATGAATTAAATAGAAGATGATAAGTTTCAAGGTAGTCATTAGGATTCAGTTTTTAAGAGTGAGTTTGTGTTTTCTTTTGAGAATAGCCTTTAGATAGGAAGTAGAATCTTACCCGCACATACAGTGTAGCAGCTCTAAGTTTACTTACCCTGGTTTGACAATTCAGTGTTTCAGGACATTAAAATCTTTAATTTAGCAGCCTGACATTTTTGGCGCCGTTGTCAGGGAGCTGTTTAAAATGTAAGTTAGATAGCTGTCTTGATTAATTTTAGAATGCACTCAGTTTGGTGTGGTATGTTAGTAGGTTGATAGTAAGAGGAGCTGTGGAAACAAAGGGGTGAAAACCGACATATCAGTTATCACAGGTACTCTGAAACTCAATCTTAGTTTCTTTTTCTTTCATTTAGTATGACTTCATGAGAAATAGAGATCCTAGAGGTAGATTTAGGAGAAATATAAAACCACAAAAAGAAAAAACCTCCACCCAAAAAGACATAGAAACTGAGACTAAAATTATGGCTGAGTAAACCATAGAACAAAACCTAGAACCAGGAAACACCATACAACAACAAATTCAAAATCCTGGTGATCCAGCCCTGGATGACACAGTTGATCCAGAGAAAATACAAGCTCTTCTAGGGAACCCTAACTCTGTAGTTTCACAGATAACAACTACAACTGTGGAATCAAAGGCCATAGGACCCTCAAAAGGACCAACAGGAGATAACACTTCTGATAAAAAGAATCCAGAAAGGTGGGATTTCACATCCTCACCAAAGAAAGATCGAATTGCATATACAATTCTTGGTAATCCTTTTACCATGGGAGAAAGAGGGAGAGACTTACATGGGGAACTTCATATTGAAAATGAAGGTGAAGAACAAGAAGAGAATGAGTTAACACCATAAACCACCTTTGGATTTCCTATTTTGGATTTAGTCCAGAATGTCAATATGAAAAATATCCCACTTTCAGCACTACCAACCTTCCATGGGAAAAATAGTGAGGACCCAGATGTATTTCTTTTTGAGTTCGACGTCCTGTGCAGGAGTTATAACTATCTCCAGGATGCACATAAACTGAAATTATTTCCTGCCACCCTGAAAGATTATGCATTATGTTGGTTCATGAGTTTAGGAGAATACAACATTAGATCTTGGGAAGATATGAAGGAAAATTTTTTAAATTACCAGGATTATTGCAGAACCAAGGATTCCCGGAATGACATCTTTAAAATGCAACAACAAGATGAAGAAAGTCTTGAGGATTTTCTAGAAAGATTTACCTATACCCTTCAAAAATCTAAATATAATGATCTCCAGGATGAAGCAATCAAGACTCTTTTCCTAAAAGGAGTTTTGGAGGAATATATTGATACTCTCAATTTAATGGCTTCAGGAGACATTTATCAAAAAAACTTTGAAGCAATTAGTGAACTTTGTAGAAATTACTCAAGAAGTAAAGGGAAAACTGCAAAAAGTGTGAGAGAACCAGTCAACAAAAATACTAAAACGTCCACATCTGGTGGAGTTACTAGAGTCAAATTGGGAAACCTTTTGGAAAATTTTAAAACAGACCTTTTAGGAACAATTGGCTCTCAATTAGACACTTTGAATATTAAGAGAAATAAGGAAGAGGAAAACCCTGTCCTAAGTATATTTTGCCCAAAATGCAGAAAAAGGCATCCTTTACGAGAATGTCCTTTAGACAATGTTCTTGTATGTGCAATATGTACTGAAAATCATAAAACAGAAGATTGTCCATCCTTACCTAGATTGCAAGCAATATTCAAGGGAGGGGAAGCTCCAGGGACTCCATCTGCACCTAAGAGGCCTTGGCAACCTAGAAATCCAAATGCAAATGCATATCAAGAACCATCCCCACAATCTTCCAGCTATTATCCACCCTTATCTCAACAACAACACCCATGGAACTGGCCAAACTGGCCTTCACAAAATGCCCCTGCTCAACCTTGGTACTAGGGATGGAGAGATCCAAACTTTGGAAATAACCAACAGAAGCATGCAGTACCAATTCCCCAGAATCCATACACGCAGTATCCTCCAAATATGCAACAATTATTGCCTGGTTTTACTCCACCTCCATTACCACCCATTCAACAAAACCCTCAGTAGCCTCAGAATCCACCACGTCCTACCATTTTTCCTGCTCAACCCATTCCAAATCCTAACCACAGACCACCTCTACCACTCTATAATGCTGATTTCTAGAATTATCCAGCTTACAACATAAACCCTATTTCTATACAAGAAGTACAGCTGAGATCTAGAAAATATTTAAATAAAATTCAGCCCATAACAAAAATAGCACCAAAGGTAATTATCAAAGAACATGAAGATGAGCCTACAGATAATTTATCAAATGAGACATCTCTAAAAGATGTTATCATTCCAAAATAGAAAGAATCCGAATCATAGCATAAAACACAAACTCAGGTTCCCCAAACGCCTCCTTTTCCTGAAAGGTTGCTCATTGAAAAACCAGTCGTACAATCTGAGTTTGACATCATGACTGAACTGAGAAATGTCTGTGTTAAGATTCCATTATTACAGGCCATCAAAGATGTTCCCATCTATGCCAAAACTATCAAAGAACTCCTCATTAAGAAACCAGGTCGAAAACAGAAAGATCCACCCACAATACATCTAGTAGGACAGTTATCAAATTATATTTATGACACACCTAAAATTGTAAAGTATGCCAACCCAGGGAACCCAACAGTTTCAGTGACTATCAACAATGTGTCTATTGGTAATAATTTAGTCGATCTAGGTG
>JASDQU010308435.1:164599-191316 GCA_032191745.1 Picea mariana | reverse complement strand
AAAACGTACATTCAGAAACTCTAAGATTGAGTAAGAGGAGTCGCGATAAATGTCATTTTTCATTCTTGCACCAGTGGTCTAGTTGTAGAATAGTACCCTGCCACGGTACAGACCCGGGTTCGATTCCCGGCTGGTGCAATAAAAATTTGTTTCTTTACCTTTTCGATTTATATTTAGGTTTTGAGCCCGGTTGAAGGTTTATGTCTGAATCTGGAACGTACACTATTTAACATCAAAGCAAAGCCGCATTTTACAATATTTTACAAAGCAAGCAAGCCACCATTGATAATGAACTTTCTTTCGTCTTGAACAAAGCTTTCAAGAAGTGTTGTTGTAGTATAGTGGTGAGTATTCCTGCCTGTCACGCAGGTAACCCGGGTTCGATCCCTGGCAACGGCGTCCATTTTCGCTTTCTGATGTAATCTGCACATTCTTTTTCTTTAGTCAACGGCTACCCCTTTTGTTTTCAAACAGATTCCCTCTACAGAAACCAAATTCCAATTTATAATAGAAAAACCAACTTTAGCGATAACTTATTTAGACAATCTGCTCGATATGAAGTGTGATTATATTGAAAAAATAGAAATAAATGAAACTTGTTTGAATTGAATAGGAAATATTCAGCACCACCCATTACTTAATGCATGGTGCATCATGTCTAGTCTATTTAATATTTATCATCTAAATGATAGGATGTATTAGCAGTGAGTTAATGATTGAATTATTAGTTTATTGTATGGTGTTTAATATTTCCTCGAATTAAATAGCTCAAAATCATAAAAACATGTACATGCTAGAAGTGTTTTTATTCTCATATAAAATTTATATCCAATAAAAATTAGATAAGATGATCACAAAATCAAAAGCATGAAATCTAATCATAAAACTTGAAAACTATGTCATTTACTTTACCATGCCCATTAAATCATTACAAGTGTTGGATAGACTTAGTTATTCATCTCTAGTCTATTGAATATTTAATATTTATCATCTAAATGATAGGATGCCCATTAAATCATTACAAGTGTTGGATAGACTTAGTTATTCATGTCTAGTCTATTGAATATTTAATATTTATCATCTAAATGATAGGATGTATTAGTAGTGAGTTAATGATTGAATTATTAGTTTATTGTATGGTATTTAATATTTTCTCGAATTAAATAGCTCAAAATCATAAAAACATGTAGATGCTAGAAGTGTTTTTATTCCCATATAAAATTTATATCCAATAAAAATTAGATAAATTAGATAGGATGACAACAAAATCAAAAGCATGAAATCTAATCATAAAACTTGAAAACAATGTCATTTACTTCACCATGCCCATTAAATCATTACAAGTGTTAGATAGACTTAGTTATTCTCCAAATAGCATCCATACCAATGAGAACATATGCCAAAAAGCCCATTAAATCATTACAAGTGTTGGATAGACTTAGTTATTCTCCAAATAGCATCCATACCAATGAGAACATATGCCAAAAAAGAAGTTAAGTAAGATGCCTTTGAATCCACAATTGTGAAAACTTTGATTTAGGAACAACAAAATGAGGATCTGATTTTATCCAAAGACATGTAATTGTTATGTGCAATATCAAAGCTCATCAACCATGTTCCACTCACTTATAATATGTGTAATTGTTATGTGCAATATCTATATCATGTTCCACTCACTTATAACACTTAGAGAACCATCAAATGATCACAAAATCATCAACATTTAGAGCACATTAATCATTGTATTATGTATGTTTTGGACAAATTGTAACCATGAAAACCAATGATCCAAAAATATATTTTTAGAGCACTCTAATATTAAGATATAATGAAAAATAAACAATGAACAATCCCATGTACCAATAATAATTAGTCAAGACATTAAGTACTTTGCATAGAGTTCTAATGTTGAAGATTATATACCAACATTGAGATATTAAGCTCGAGTATGTTTTAATGTGTGTTTGAGGTTTGTTTAAAGTACTTTGTATCAAAATTAGATCCATGTATCAAACATTGCAAGATTATTGTGAATTTCTATCCAAACATAGACCATCAATGTAAAATAAGTAAATAACACAACCTGATGACATATTCAAGATATGAGTAAGCTAAAGAGAGTATCAAGTTGGTCTGAGAACCAAATTGTCTCACCATGTAGTGCATCAATTTGTTAAAGGAAAGGCTTAAGACCATATGTGCGCCAAAACATTGCAAAAATAATGTGTTTAAACATGCATCTAAAGAGTAGATTTGTCACGCAAATACCAACAATGAGATTATCCCAGGAAAATTCATAACAACCAACTTGAAACGTGAACTTTATGAACTATTTAACCTTTCACTAGAATTCTTTAGGAAACTTAAGCAACGTTGAAGGGTGATATCAAGCTCATGGAGCAAGTCGTCTAGCTGAGAGAGGCATTGATTTGCTTCTTTAGCATGTTTAGACTATAACCCATGCAAAATGTTGCTCTATTAATGGATTCAATATTAAAGGTCAGGTCTAAATAAATATAAGATGACTATTAAGTGCAATCTATTAGAATAACAAACTAAGCAAGCGTTAGCACAAATATATCCAATCCTAGCTAGATAAGAAAATACAATTTCATAGCTTGGATGATGCAAATCTAGATACAAATTTCTTATCAATTAAACCCTAGATTGCTTTAAACAAAGTAAAGAAAAGAAAGTTAAATTGAAAATTTTATGAGAGAAAGGAAATGAAATACCAATCCCTAAATCATATTGGGCTATGGGGTCAACCTAACACTCCTTTAGGCTTGGTTCTTGTAAATGAATCTTGGAATTATAGGCAACCCTAGGATGTATCTAATGAATTCCCCCAAGAAGTCTTGGATGTTCCAAGATTTAGATGGTGATAAGAGTGTGTGACTAGCTCTTCAAGTGACAAGGGGTAGTCTCTACACTATCCTAAGGTAGGATTTGGAAAGAAAATCGAGATTTTCCAAAATCAATACTCTAGTTTAAGTATATACAACTAAAAGCTATAGGGAAGTATCATTACCTTATCAAGCTCCTCCACTATAGAAATTGTCTCCTCTTGTGGCTCCTTACTAGCTTTCTCAATCCACCTTCACTTGTTACAATCAAAACACTCTTTGTTGGAGCCTAAGGTTTGGCAAAAATTGTGCGCGAACCACAAGTCAGCATTGTGCACGCGCTAGAGAGTATGCAATGTGCAACACCAAGAGTCAATGTTTATGCCAACCAAGGATTTACTGCATGCGCCAACCCATTTTGTACTGTGCGCAAAGACTTAAAGAAATCGCATGCATGTTGAATCCGAAAATATCTTCAGGAATCATTGTAACTATTTTTGTAACAACTCGACTAGTCATGGTCGAGGTTATGGATGAGATAAAAAGTTTGTTATGATTTCCACGCTCCATGGAAGATAAGGGGGGATGCATGCATATATGTAAGGGTTTGGTTTTTGTTCACTATGAGAGGGTATAAAGAGTAAGTGATATATAAGTTAGAGCTTTGGTTCCGTTCTCTATCGATTATGGGTATGTTCTGAGATATCACGTGTAAAAACCAAAGAGAGAAAGTAAATCTAAAGCACATGGCGTGTTTCTATTTTGATTGTTAATGCATCGTGAGCAGGCTTTGGCCTCTATGTATGAGAATGTATTTGAGTTCCTTTAAGCTTAATGAATAAAGTATGAAGCACATTTATCTCTACATTTGATGAGTTGTGATTTGAATGTATGCATGTTTTACATTATGATGCAGAGTAAGCTTGTGGTAGTTATGAATGACTGAATGACTAGTTGACAAAGGTTTCATGTATGTTTTATTCCTTCAAACCCTACACAAGACTAATGGTCTATGTGATTCTCATGGTGTTTAGGGTGAGACCTTATTCATTCTTTGAATATGAATATGTTGATGCCTATGGTTTTGTTTGGTAAAGTCTATCAAACCCTAGGTCTGTAACCCCCCAGTAGAACCAACAAATGGCTCCATTGTTGGGATCTAAAGATTTTGTGCTACATGTTGAAGGAAGGAAATGAGGTGGAAACCTTCTAGGAAGGAGATTAAAGACTAGATATTTGAGAAGGAAGACGAGTTCACGCGACGAGAGACCAGGAACCTGCAAATCGACCTTGAATGGTGGAAACAAAGGTACATCTATACAAATTTACATGAAATTTTATTTGTTAAGTTTTCTTGTTTATTGTATGAGTGGATAAAGAGTAAGAAACATATTGACTCTATATGGGGAGCCCAAGAATCGTAGGTTTGGGATAATAATATGGTCAATAGGCTCAGATATATGCATAATAAGTGGGCAAGAACTGTTGAGTTTTTGTTTGAGCATGTGAAAAAAGGGTATATTGTGGAGTTTGCTATTGAGTGCAGCGAGTCCTTCAACAGTGCTGAAAGAAAATTTGCATCTGGCCCTAGAAGGATATTAGTGGAAAAAATCCTTTTGTGGATAAAGATATTAATTGTGGAGAAGGGGCTAATGCGCATGGATCCTGATAGAATGGTCGAATAAATCCCCCCCACATGGAAGGGGGTGGATGGAAATAAGGGGGAAGAAGAAAGAAATAATTGATCCAATAGAAGGGATCATGAATAAGATGAGATGAGATGAGAAGAGAATGGACCCATAAGAGAAAAAACGAAAAAGAGTCGAGAGATACATAAAAAGAGTCGAGCTAAGGAGGCAAGCTAAGAAAAGGAGTGGAGAAAAGAAATCAAGGGGTGAAGAACGAGTAGTCAAACCCAATATGAAGAGAAAAAAGACCACTCTAGAAGGGTGTGTGGTAGAAAGTTATATGCCAAAGAGAAGAAAAAAAGAAGAGAGATCATCAAAGAGACACGACATTAGGAGTAAAGTATCAAGAGAGGATACCAAAAGTAGTCGGAGTAGGGTCGAAGAAGATGAAGTCAAATACCCTTTTCTAGTAAGAGATGTAGTCACATATGAGGAGGATGGGGCACATAGTAGTAGCATCAATGCAGAAGAAGATAGTGATGCAGCCCTTCGAAAAGGGGAAGAGGTCTTAACAATTGTGGGCAAGATTATGCGGCTAAAGGTAGGAAGCTCTTTTGGGATCCCCAACCGAAGAATATGAGAGACTATGGAGGAACCCCCTCTTTGAACCACTCCCCTTGTGCATTTGTCATCAAGAAGAAGAAATCAAAGAACATGCATAGGTAAGATAAGTAGAAGAAGAAATAGGAGAAGATACAAGTGAAGGAGAAAGATAAGAAAGCAATACTTCACAAGGAGGAACGTCAATATCAACAACAATAAGTATTAGTCAGTAAAAAATACAATGTTTTAGATCAAGTATGGTGAACCAAGATTCAACTTGGAGGCTTCCCACATTTGATGGGACGAGAAGAGACGATGTGGAACAACATTGGTTTACATATGAAGCTATATGGTCTATGAAGACAGTGACAGATGAGGCAACTAATATTGTGCAATTGGAGACCACCTTCAAAGACAAAGATTTGACATGGTATATGAAATACATGGCTACAACGTCGATGGGACAAGAAAGGTCCCTAATGGTGATAAAGAGATATATACTTAAGGAATTTCATAAGCCTAAGTCAGAATCAAAGTGCATCACTAAGATCAAAGATATCAAATACCAAGCTAGAGAAATCCTGTGGAACTATGACCAACGATTTAAAATTTTGTTGGATAGACCGATGTTTCATATCCAAGACATCCAACATAGAGAATGGTTTATTGTAGGACTCCTACCCCATATTCACGTCCCTCTCACCCAACAAAAAGTGATGACCCAGGCGAAAGTTGTGGAAATTGCAATGCACCTAGAAGCTACGCCAAGAGGTGGAAAAATGTCAGTAGGGTTGGCACAAGTACAATCTTAGCTTGCAAACCTCACGAGGAAATTACATGATATGGCTAAGGCTAAGTTTGTGTGTGAGAATGTGTGGTGTACTATGTGCCACATCGAAGGTCACCATAGGAATGAGTACCCTACACTGGGAAAGTTACATGAAAACGAGCATGTCGAATCTATTTCCAACTAGATCATAGACTGAGTAGTGTGATATTTGCAGACAATGTGGCCACATACTACCCCATTTACCAAAACTGCAAAAATATCAGATAAATACACACACTCCATTTTGCGATTTTTTCAAATCCATGGGACTTGATGTGAACAATTGTCGAGCATTGCAGTTGATGGAGGAGTTGTTAGAATATAGAAGATGGTGTGCTCATTTTACCATTGACGATACCTTTGTCACCCAACCATAGGTTGAAGCCTCCCTCCGAGCACCTTAACCTTGACTGAGAATTCCTCTGGAAGCAAACCCTAGGCTAGATAGCCAAACAAAGAGTAGCGCACCTTTCCCCAAGGATAGCACATCACAAAAAGCTGAGAAGATAGTCCAAACCCTAACCAAGAGATATTCAACCAAATACTGAAACTAGTTGATGCTGCAGCTGCACCTACAACCCTCCTCCAAACCTATGCACAAGACTGCAACTGCAGTGCGCACCAACTGGGAAAACTGCAATTCTGAGATGCTGTAAATGAGAACTGGCGCCCTGTATTTATAGTAGATCTGCCACTTTTGCTGAGGTTGAACTCTCCTTCTGGATAAGTGTCTATTCAGTATATTATTATTATTTATGGCCGATTTCTTCTCTTGGAGGATAATAGCCTAATATAAATTATCTTCTTGATCTGACAAGGCTTCTAGGGTTATTAGACAACTCATTAGGGTTTCTCTTGCTTCACGGAGTCTTCTATTCTCGTCAGGTTCACACGTGGAGGTAAATACCTCCCGCAGCTACCATAATATTAACACTCCCTCCTAGCTAGAGAGGTATTTACAGGTAATGGACTTGAGCACAAAATATACCATTTACGCGGTAGCATCAATATAGTCATCTAGACTATTTCATGACTAGATCATGAGCATCACCATCACCATCAACTGCATCAATTCTCGAAACCATACTTCATCTGAATAATTGGATATTATGATGGATAAGTCACTCTCACCATAGAGTGACACAAGAGGAGTAAAAATTCTGAACTACTTTCCATCTGGAAAACCTCTATTCATCATCCATCTAAATGATCATTATCTCCAATAAATTGTTGATAGTCTTCAAGGCAATTAAAACAAGGATAGAACACAATTGTGTCTATTCATAGTAGTACATAACTACAATCCAGTGGTTCACTACCACATCAAGTAACACACCAGTACTTGATCAACAACGTATGTTTGCGAGCAGTGAAACATATTCACCATAGTAGTCCTTATCTACTGTCATATAGTTTTCATAACAAACATCTGATAGCATCCTACATAGAAACAATGTTATGATATAGATTGAATTATCTGGGCTAATCTTTCACTCACATCTGTGAGATCTGAAAGAATATCTGCCTCATGAACAGTGGAACATATCCACCACAGTAGTATATCTCTACTGTCTGGAGACAGGTAGTCTCCATAACAATCATTTGATACCATCCTTCATAGAAAATACTGTTAAAGATAAATTGAATCCTCTGGGCAGATCTTTCACTCACGTTTCTGAGATCTGAAAGAATATCTTCCCTCATCAACAATGGTCTATATGCCCTATTCTTCACAAACAAGGAAGAAAATTTTATTTATGATTTATGAGCTTGGACCATTTCTCGCCCTGGGCCATTCTTCCTACACTAATTAAAGTGCACCCTGGACAGAATGTATAAACCCTAAGAAATTTTTGGACCATTCCTTACCCTGGGCCATTCCTATGACACTAAACAAAGTGTAACCTGGAGAGAATGAGTCTTCCCTAAAGAATGACTGTCCCTGATTGTTGAACCTGGAATATTCCCCACCCTGGGCCATTCCTCCGACACTAAACAAAGTGTAACCTGGAGAGAATGAGTCTGCCCTCGAGGAATAACTGTCCGGAGCATTCCCCACCCTGGGCCATTCCTATGACACTAAACAAAGTGTAACTTTGAGAGAATGTATAATCCTCGAGGAATGTATGTCCTGCATCAACCTCCAAAACGAACCATTCTTCGAAACTTCTCACAAGTATGAACTTTGAAAGAATGACTGCTCGGCGAGGCGGACCATTCTACTTGACCACTACTCAGAGTGACGACCAAGAAGAATGACTGTCCTAGAGCACTTCCCATGTTAACCACAATGGGAAGTCGTTGTCTATGATACATTAGCAATCAATCTGCCTCCCATGTTAACTACAATGGGAAGTCACTGTCCATCAGAAATCTTAGTCCACTTTCTGAACAGGAAAGCATCTGTCCAATCTGGACTATTTTTCAATTGCAAAGGTAAATGCTCCCCCCTAATTTGGAGAGTTACTTAAATTACAGAAATAAATGTTTTTCAAAAATATTTTTCCATACCTTCTCTTAGCTTGGAGAATCTTCCCGATCCCCGTCTTCTCTCGAAAATATACAAACTTGATTCTGGATAGAGGTTTTGTCAGGATATCTATTGTCTACTCATCAGTGGGAATATACTCGAGCTTTACCTTTCCTTTCTGGACTTCATCTTGGATAATGTAATACTTGTAATTTAGTCTGGAACACTGTGAAGGCTCCATGTAGATCTGAACAATAGAGTATATCATAGTTGGAGAACTGGAACATACCCATGTGGCACTTCTTCTGTCATCATGAGATCTGATTTTCTGAGTAGTCATCTTGATGTTATAGGAAATATTCACCATGCTTTTGTTGTGCACTGGAGGTTCTCCACCAAGTTGTCTTCTTCTTGTCTGCATGCAGGAGTCTCTTTCTGGTATCCCTCAAAGTCTTGAGATTGCTCTTCATATGCTCTTTATTCAATTTCTCCGGAGAAAATTCTTTGCATTTATAGAATTCCAACTCATGGATGTTGCAGATGATATAATGATTCATGCAGTGATATGTCTGGTGTATTGGAACAAGTAATCATCATAGTCTTCTCCCTCCATCTGGGAGAACCTCTGGTTCTGGATCTTGCAATGATTTCATAAGTTTTCCATACACTATTCTTCATCACGACTTTCAGTTCTTCTGCTTGATTTCTTTTAATGAGTTCATATCAGGCTGGTAATCTTGTGATTCTTTGATACAATGACTGGTTGTTCTGGTTTCTGTTTCTTTCTTGGAATCTTCATGTTTTTCTTTTACTTTTGGATCCATGGAGTTTCTTATAGATTCCATGCCCTAGAGATTCCACTTCTTTCTTTCATCATAGGATCATGGATCTGGATGGACAACCAGGAATACTTTAAGGCTTTTCTTCAAAGAGGTATTATTCTGCGGTTGAGTTGAACACATACTGTCTTTCATGGCTACTACCATGGATATATACATTTCATCATCTTCAATGGATCATAGAATTATCTCCCTCCTAATCCTTTCTTCATGTAAGAGTGCATATAATCGGTTCCCTCCGTCTGATAGAGTCCATACTTCCATCTGCATCCTTATTGTCTTCTGCAATATATAATTGACTTTCTTTGTCTAACAGAGTCCATGCTTTCATCTTAGTTGTCGTCATAAGTCTTTCTCCAATTCCTCTTGATGTTTGACTTATAAGTCTCTTCAAGATTGATTCTAATTTCGGCTTATCTTGTAATAGCTTTCACATGATATATTTCATCCCTTCATGTGCATTATCTAATGATATTCATTCTTATCTTGTTGTTCTCCCACAGGTATAGTTCTTCTTGGAACACATTATTTTCTAAGAGATAGATATACAAGATATGTACAAAGACAATGCAAGCAAGATATGTACAAGAAATAAGAAGAGTATTGTTACCTTTTAATAGAAGAAGTCTCTTCCATCCTGCTTAGTCTTCTTTGTAGGTTCCTTTTCTTCGGTAATCGATGCTTCATGTTTCTCCTTCCTTTTCTTTAGCTCAGGACACTAATTCCTGTAGTGACCGTACTTTTGACAGTTGAAGCACTGTATTTCTAAAATGTCTTTTCTTTGTTTTGGCTTCCTTCTTGAATTGAATTTTCTCTTGTCCCTAAAGTTCTTGAATATTGTTGTGAAGGCTTGATCATCATACTTCTTTTGGGGTTTATCTTTTGCATTGATCCTTGATTCTTCTTGAGCACATCAATTCCAAAGTTCTTCAAATGTCGGGTACTCCTTCCTTGTGTTCATGCTTGCGGAAAATGCATCCCATGTCTTGGGAAGACCATTGAGTACTGTATTCACCAATTCCTTTTCTGAAGTGATCTCTTTAATGGCTTGTAGTTGATCTCTTAACTGGGAGATCCTTACAAAGTATGATGTTATGCTGTCGTTGTCATTCATCTTCATGTTACGAAGCTCATTCTTCAAACTCATAACTTGTCCAATGTTTCTGACTGAGAAGAGATTTGTTAGGGCATTGTACATCTTCTTCGATGACTCAGGATGGGAGATGTAGGGTATCAAGTGGTCTTTTATGGAATCCACTATGATACTCATGGCATTGATGTCAACATCTTTGAACTTCTCCATCGCTGCAATGTTCTGCGGTTCCTTTTCTTCTCCTTCTTTAAACTCTAGCTTCACAATCTTTCCTTTCACAATATCCAACACTTTATTCTTAGAAAGGATGAGGTCAATCCTTGTCTTCCATGCCCTGAAGTTAGAGGCTCCATATATCTTGTTCTCAGACTTCATAGAGTTTGTCATGGCTTGCTTGACTTGGTCAAACCCTAGATTTGACCAGAAATCCAAACTTCACGTCTTGGCCTTCTAAGAGTACCAGGAGATGCGTTGGGCTAGGGTGCACTGATCTATCCAGAGATTAGGTCAATATCATCACTTAAGNCTCCATCGCTGCAACGTTCTGCGGTTCCTTTTCTTCTCCTTCTTTAAACTCTAGCTTCACAATCTTTCCTTTCACAATATCCAACACTTTATTCTTAGAAAGGATGAGGTCAATCCTTGTCTTCCATGCTCTGAAGTTAGAGGCTCCATATATCTTGTTCTCAGACTTCATAGAGTTTGTCATGGCTTGCTTGACTTGGTCAAACCCTAGATTTGACTAGAAATCCAAACTTCACGTCTTGGCCTTCTAAGAGTACCAGGAGATGCGTTGGGATAGGGTGCACTGATCTATCCAGAGATTAGGTCAATATCATCACTTAAGGTGCCTCAACAAGAGGCTTAGGGTTTCTGCAATTGCTTCTGCTGGTAACCCTAGCTACAGTGCTTTTGGAAGCTGCTCTTGCTAGTAACCCTAGCGGTAGTTCCTCAACGAGCTCAATATCTAGTGGCTATGTTTCCTTCCAGCGTTTTAGGCTGACTGAAGGGGTGTGGGCCCATAACCTGTTAGAATATAGAAGATGGTGTGCTCGTTTTACCATTGACGATACCTTCGTCAACCAACCATAGGCTGAAGCCTCCCTCCGAGCACCTTAACCTTGACTGAGAATTCCTCAAGAAGCAAAACCTAGGCTAGATAGCCAAACAAAGAGTAGCGCACCTTTCCCCAAGGATAGCGCATCACAAAAATCTAATCAGATAGTCCAAACCCTAGCCAAGAGATATTCAACCAAATATTGAAACTAGCTGCTACTGCAGTTGCACCTGCAACCCTCCTCCAAACCTGCACACAAGACTGCAACTGTAGTGCGCACCAACTGGGAAAACTGCAATTCTGAGATGTTGCAAATGAGAACTGGCGCCCTGTATTTATATTAGATCTACCAGTTTTGCTGGGGCCGACTTCTCCTTCTGGATAAGTGTTTGTTCAGTATATTATTATTATTTCTGGCCGACTTCTTCTCTTGGATGCTAATAGCCTAATATAAATTATCTTCTTGAGCCAACAAGGATTCTAGGGTTATTAGCCAACTCATTAGGGTTTCTCTTTCTTCCCGGAGTCTTCTGTTCTCGCCAAGTTCACACGTGGAGGTAAATACCTCCCACAACTACCATAATATTAACAGGAGCACACTGCAGATGCTTTCTAGGTCCAAAAAGAATAGAAGGGTGGAGACTGCAGAGGATTTGACAGAGGAGGATACCAAGGAGATTGGAGAGGGGGATATGGATGAGAAAGAGGAAGAGGATATGGTGGTGGTGGAGGAAGACTACCTACCTTCTTTAACTGTGGTGAAGTAGGCCACTTGTCATGATTTTGTACAAAATTGTGCACACTATGTGGGTGTTTCCATAGTGCATATCATGTCAAAGAGGATTGCCTATAATTATTGGCGATCTGGGATGAGAAGAAGGGGAAATGAAATATGGTGTTTGCAAATTTGTGTGAAGGTCAAAAGCCAAAAGAAGAAGTCAACTTGGAATGAGGAGAAATTTTAGGTCAGAATATAGAAGGGAATATTAGAAAGTAGCATAGACACCTCCCAAGTTCAATGCTACACAACAAAAACATTTATGTGTGACACACAAAGGGCCTTGTAAGAGGATATCACACATGAAGAGTTGCAACACACAATGAAAAGGACACTAGAAGAAGCCCAAGTGTGTGAAGAATTGCAACACATAGCACAAATGGTGTTGGAAGAAGCCCAAGTGCGCGAGGAAGTACAACATGTAGCACAAAATTCAACAGAAGAGGAAGGCATGCATGAAGAACTGTGACGCAAGATGCATGAGAAAACACATCACAACACTACCCACAAGGTGGAATCAGAAAACCAAGTAAGTGACTTCTTGCACTGTTGCCTTAAGATGTTAAGTGATCCTTGTTGGGTATGTGTTATATTCTTTGCAAAAATGATCTCATGTATTGTACATTGATATGGGAGCAAAATGGGTCTAGGGGATGATTTTCACCCCCAAACCGAGAGGGTTGCGGGGGTTCCTGTCTTCGCAAAAAATGTTTTGGTCCATTTTTGGTGGCTTTTTGCATCTGTTTTTGCTAGTTTTTCAGCACATGGTTTTTGTCGATGGTTTTCTAATTCTAATTAAGGAATTAGGGTTGTTGACTAATCTGGGTCAATGGATTAGGGGTTTGTATGCCACAGGATCCTATAGGTATATTGCATTGCAAACAATGAAAAAGATGATGAATACAAGATTAGAGGTGCAACTCTAAACAGGTTGCTAGTTTTTCCTAGTTTGGGTTTCTAGGGAAAAAATCTCTATGTATTGTGTGTGTGTGCCATTGTATATTTTATGTTTTATTGAGAATTTGTTTGCAGTAATTAATTTTACAAGGTTAAAATATATATTTTCTATCAAAATAGTTATTGGCTTCAGGGGGACACCTTTGTGGTCATGGGTTTGTCTCGGGTCTATGATAAGCCTTGTTATAGTGGGAGATCTGTGATATTGATTCTTCAAGTGAAAATAAATGGCGAGAAGTTATAAAATAAATATCAAGAAATTTAATGGAAAAATTTTTGAGCTATGGAAGCTCAAGATGGAAGATATGTTGGTAGACAAAGATCAGTGGATCACGGTGGATCCAGGTACTGCACCTACAGGAATGTCAACAGAAGAATGGAAAAACTTGGATCAGAAGGAGAAGAGCATAATATGGTTGTGTCTCTCAGATTCAATATTATTGAATGTGTCAGGGGAAGCTACAACCAAGGCATTATGGGATAAGTTGGGGACTTTGTATCAGTCTAAGTCCTTGGTAAATAATTTGTTCCTACAGAAGAATTTGTATAACATGAGGATGAAAGATGGAGACTCAGTGACAAAGCATATGAATGCCTTCAATATTGTGATAAGTCTGTTGTTATCTGTTGATATTAATATTTCTAATGAAGAAAAATGTATCGATTTATTGTTCTCTTTACCAGAGTCGTTGGATAGTCTGGTTGTGACCATAGGTAGTAATGCAACTACTTTAAGGTTCGATGATGTGGTCTCATCCTAGTTTTCAGAGGAGATGAGGTGGAAGAACATGGAAGGATGGAGTGAAGATGCATTATTTACAAGAGGATGCTCTCAGAAAAGAAATAGATCTAAGTCCTCAAGTGGGATATCTAAATCTATGGAAAGTTCTCAATCTCCCAGAAAGTTTGTAAAGATATGTTGGAGATGTGGAAAATAAGGGCACTACAAGAAGAAATATAGATCCAAAAGAGTTGAGAGAGGGAAGGGATATGAAGATGCTCCTTCTACAGAAGAAAAAACCTCCAAGGAAGAAGGAGGGGATGTGCACTTGGCTTCTTCAAGCACACATGCAAATCATGAGGCATGACTGGTTGACTCAGGTGCATCTTTCCATATGACTCCTAACATGGAGTGGTTTTAGGAGTATGAGAGGTATGATGGAGGTGATGTTTTCCTAGGTGATGATTCAATATCCAAAATCATAGGACGAGGAAAATTCAAGTTGAATCTCATGGATGGAAGGATTAGAACACTCTCTTGTGTTCTACACATCCCAATATTGGCCTGAAATTTGATTTCTATAAGAAAAATGGACAACGCATGGGTAAAAACAATGTTTGAAAAAGAAACTTGTAGGATGATTTGAGGAGAAATGGTATTGTTGAAGGGAGTTTAGATTGGAACTATGTATAAGTTGCAGGGAAGCACTAATAATGATGGGTGTAATAGTTCCATTTTTCCTGAGATTGGAGTTAAAGAAGAAAAAACTCCTACAATCTCTAGAGAAAAGGATATGTTGTGGAATCAAAGACTGAGGCATATCGGAGAGAAGAGATTTTGACTACTACACGGTAAAAGTATGGTTGAAGGTATGTCTAACTGCTCTCTGGATTTTGACTTCTGTGAACATTGTGTAAATGGGAAGCATAATCATGTAAGATTACCCTCTGGTGCAACAAGGGCATAGGGAATTTTATAGTTAGTACACAATGATGTGTTTGGACCTGTGTTGGTTCCATCACTGGAAACATTTGTGTACTATGTCTCATTTATAGATGACTTCTCAAGGAATACTTGGATAAATTTCCTTAGGAAGAAATCTGAAGTCTTTGACATGTTTAAAGAGTTTGAGGCTCTCGTGGAGGATCAAACAGAGAAAATAATTAAGGTTCTGAGGATGGATAATAGTGGACAATTTTGCAGAAATGAATTCAAAGAATTATGTAAGAAGTGTGGTAAAGCAAGGAAAATTAATACTCCATATACACCTCAGCATAATGGAGTTGTAGAAAGGATGAACAAGACATTGATGGAAAAAGTAAGGTGCATTCTCAGTGGTGTCGGGTTAGGACAATAATTCTAGGCAAATGAAGTGGGTATTGCATGATACCTAGTCAATCGATCACCCTCATTAGCATTGGATGACAATACTCCACACAAGGTATGGACTGGTAAGAAACCATCTCTCACACATCTCAAGGTTTTTGGCTATGAGGCCTATGTTCACATTCCAAAGGAAAACAAGAGTAAGCTAGATAAAAAGGTTGAAAAGTGTATCTTTATTGGGTATAAAGATGGTCTAAAAAGGTATAAGCTTTGGAACCCATAAACTAAGAAGGTAGTATATAGCTGAGATGTGATATTTAGAGAAATAAAATATGTTTTCAAACATGAATTCCTACCAAGGAAGGAAGAACCGAATAAAATAGACTTTGGGTTAAAGGATGATGAATCAAACTCTATAGAAGAAAATGAATAAGAAGAAGAAGATCCTCATACTACAACATTGAGGAGATCAGTTCGGGAAAGAAGGCAACTGAAAAGGTATACTCCACATGATTTTCCTTCAAATTTTGCTTTGTTTATTATTGATGATGATCCTAGAATTGTTAGGCAGGCAGTGGATTCAAAGGATGGAAAACTTTGGAAAAGGCCATGGTTGCAAAAATGACAGCCTTGGATAAGAATGAAGTTTGAGATCTAGTGGAGTTGATGACTGAAATAAATCCCATTGGCAACAAATGGGTGAACTTTAAGAAGAAGCTAAATGCAGAAGGTAAAGTGGAAAAATACAAAGCTCAACTAGTAGAAAAAGGTTATTCCTAGGTAGAGGGAATTGACTTTGCTGATATTTTTTCACCTATTGCTAAGTTAACTTCAGTTAGATTTATTTTATTTGTTGTTTTTGTGTTTGATTTTAACTAGAATAGATGGATGTGAAGACAACAATATTACATGGGGATTTGGAAGAAGAAATCTACATGAAGCAGTTAGAAGGATTTTCCATGAAGGGAAAGAAAGAGTTGGTATGTAGACTTAAAAAGTCCATGTATGGGTTAAAGCAATCACCAAGGATGTGGTATCAAATATTTGATACTTATATATTGGGACTTGGATTCACAAGGAGAAAAGTGAATCACTATGTGTATTTCAAATTAATCGGTGATCACCTTATTTATTTGATCTTGTATGTGGATGATATGTTGTTGATAGGAAACAAGGAGATTATCCAAGATGTGAAAAATCAGTTGTCCTCTAAATTTGACATGAAGGATCTTGGTGTTGCAAATTTCATTTTGGGCATGGAAATTAAAAGAGGTCAGGTAAACATGAAACTCTAGTTAAATAAGAGGAAATATGTTGAGACAATATTGCAGAGGTTTAATATGAAGGAATGTAAATCGATCAAGGTTCCTATTCCTATAGGTGTAAAATTATATGCAGATCAATGTACCTAGACACATGAAGAGGAAGAGGATATGTCACGTGTTCCATATATGAGTGTAGTTGGCAGTTTGTTGTATGCAATGGTCTGTACTATAATATACATTGCACATGCAGTGGGGGTTTTGAGCATCTGTCAAAACCAGGAAATGAGCATTGGATAGAAGAAAAGAAGGTTTTCGGGTATTTTTATGGTACTACTAGTTATGGATTGTGCTGGAGATTTGGATCGTAGAAGATCTACAAGCAGGTATGTGTTTAACTTGTTTGGAAGAGAAATCAATTGGATGAGCAAAAGATAGGTTGTAGTGGCACTCTCAACTATAGAAGTTGAATACATGAAAATAACTCGTGAAAACAAGGAAGCAATGTGGTTACAAAGATTATTGTCAGGTATTGGGTTGGTAAAACAAGCTGTAAGGATAGATTATGACAGTCAGAGTGCAATCTTCATGGTGAAGAACCCGATTTATCATTCAAAGACAAAGCATATTGATGTTCAGTATCACTTTGTGATAGACATGGTTGAAGACAAGAAGGTGTTGTTGATGAAGGTGGACACTTTGGAGAATGTTGTAGATTCATTAACAAAATATGTGAGCACTGAGATGTTCTCTTGGTGTAGAGGATCTATGGGCATTGTTTCCCTACATTGTTGATTATGTAATCCTATAACCCCCAGTATGCAAAGAAAACAACAAATGGAAGAATGTTGGGTAGGTGTTATTATTTGCAAAAATGATCTCATGTATTGTACACTAATATGGGAGCAAAGGGGGTCTGGGGGGTTCTTTACATCCCCCAACCAAGAGGGTTGCGAGAGTTCCTTCCCTCGAGAAAAAAAAAATGGTCCATTTTTGGAGGATTTTTGCGTCTGTTTTTAGCATTTTTTCAGCACATGGTTTTTGTCGATGGTTTTCTAATTTCAGTTCAGGAATTAGGGTTGTTGGCTAATCCGGGTCAATGGATTAGGAGTTTGGATGTCGGGATCCTATATGTATATTGTATTGTAAACAATGAAAAATATCATGAATAGAAGATTAGAGGTGTGGCTCTAAACAGGTTGTTGGTTTTTCCCGGTTTGGGTTTCCAGGGTAAAAATATGTGTAATATGTGTGTGCCATTGTATATTTTATGTTTTATTAAGAATCTATTTGTGGCAATTAATTGTACAAGGTTAAAATATGTGATTCTAAAATTGTAAATAAATTGACCCACATGTTAAAAATATGTATGGGGGAAGAAGAGACCATTGTGGCTATTTATGTTCTACTACCAGAATGGGATGTGTGCCAACTGAGAAAATAAAAGTGCATGAGAAGATAATTTAATATGAAGGGTGATATCATAAGCTATGAGATGTGTTAGCATCGAAAGTCACCCTCAGATTGCGGGAGGATAAGCCCAGTACCCATCAGATTTTTTGGTGGATGTTGGTTTTATATGAGTGGAGGTCAATGGACAAAACTCAATATATGAATGATGTTCAACACAGAATTGGACAAGAAATGCACAGGGAAGTGAGGGCCACAACTAACTTCAGTCAGTGAATTGAGTTTAAGTTTGAGCAGAGGGAAGACTTAGTGAGAAATGTGATCAAGACTCCTATGAGCATCAGGCTTTCAAGCAGCTTGGAGAAGAAAAACTGAGACTCAAGATCACTCTTAAGCTCAAGCTTCAAACACTGAAATAGGTCCAAACAACACAGTCACAACAACACAATGATCAAACCTACATCACCATGCAACTACAACAAATTGACTGGATCCTCCATGCCCGAGCCATTCAGTGCAAGAGGGGAAAATATCACAAGGAAGCTGACTAAAACTGGTCACGATACCATTGCAATCAAACCTACATTACAACAACATAACAACCCTCGACTGGATCCTCCATGCCTGAGTGTTTTAACACAGTTTTTATAAAGAGATGAAAAGAGGTTGACTTCTATTAATTTGAAAGTCTCAAATCTGATACATAACCAGAGAACAGTTCTGGCATCAAAACATTACAAAATAGGGAGCTCTGCTCAACTAGTTGACGACCTTAACAAAATATAAAAAATACTTATTTATACTCAGAACAATTCACCACTACCAGGAGTGTGATCTGATCACTACATTCAAAACATTGTGTCTGCGGGTTCTTCTGTCAGACTAAACGTGCACCCCTCTGTCAAACACGAGCTCATATTGGCATGGGTTTTATAGGAAAATCTGCCCATAGGGGTACCACAGACTGACGGTTAAGTCCCCACAGTCGAGCCTTACTTTCCTTCCATTTATGGGGTGAGATGAGGTTTCAACCACCAAACCTACCTTCCATTAACTGCCTTTCCTTGGAGATTAAATGAGACTTAATGCTCAGGGGCACGACCACATGATTCTCTCGGATAGGATGCCACACAAACACAAGATTTCGGGGCTGTCAAAAGCGGTTTGGATTCAGACCACTTTTGGGCCCGCAATCCATCACATTTCACCATGTAGCATTTTTTCCATACCATGGTTTCCATTTTCGGACCGCTCAAGAAAATTATCGCTCAAGCATGTTGCATCCTCACAATGGAATGTGGCTGTAGATCTGGTCTTAATATGCGATCTGAGTGCACTCGCTAGATTTAGCGCCATTGCCAAGCTTAATCGCCCACCAACTTTAGGATTTGCCAAAAGTGTGCCTTGGGATGGGGCGCTACTTTTGGCACTAAACAATAACAACTCTCAGAGGCTGATCTGATGTGGAGTCCTGACGTCACCATGTTTATCTGTCGTGGACAGAGAGGTGATAGGTGTTACTCAAAAACAGGCTAGAGTCATGTCTAAGAATGCTTGAAAAGAGTGCCACGTGTCAAAACCATAAGGGAAGAACCTGTCTGTGATGAAGGCCACCACACATTTGGCTCTCCAGGGCCCAGGGGATAGCTCCTTTTCCTTTGGCTTGTCTATGAGATTTTACCCGGAGCTGGCGATCTGATGACACGTGTCTTCCTGAGATCGACGACTAAGATCCCTTCGTGGCTCCGGGCTTCGAACTTCTCAAAAGTCAAATTTTATTTTCCCTAAGAAAATTCACCAGAGCTAGGGATATGACGACACGTGACTCCTGGATTTGGACGGTCGAGATCCACTTCAGGTCTCCGGGCTCTAGAAAAATCAAAACTCAAACCTCCTTTTACACGTGGCCCCGTCGATAGATGGTCCAGATTCACTTCGGGCTTTCGAGACTTCGGGTCTTCGGGCACTTCGACACTTCGGGCTTCGGTCCTTCGGGACTTTGCAATGTTTAACTCCCACAATCCTCCGGAGCGCCGAACTCCGAAGAAAGGGATCTGCCTCCACGTGTCCTCAACTTTTGATGGCTCAGATTATTTCAGGAGTTCGGGCTTCGGCCCTTCGGTACTTTCACGCACTTCTCACTTCAAAACTCCCAAAGTTCATTCCCCCAAACACTTGGATCATTTGCCACCTATCCCCTTAAAGATCGAGGAATCTTTCTTGCTTCGAGCCTTCGAGGATTTTAATGGAGCTATATTTCATGTAACTTTGAAATCCTGAATATCTAAGGGTCGTTAATCTGTAATGCTCCTGGAATCTTTGTCACTAACAAAATTCAACCTGTCTATTGTTTGTGCTTTGAGCTCGAAATGGACTGCCATGAAAATTATGCCTGGCATCCATGGTTGCGGCCTGAGTGAACAAGGACTTGGACAACTTGTTTTGGGCTGGGGAAAACAGAGAGAAAAATGACTCAAACAAAGGAGACGAAGGTTCATCCTTGGAGAAAAACAAATAGGTTTAGGGCCAAGAATTTTTTTGGGTAAGACATCAAGGGGAATCAGGGCACTCGAACAAAAAGGAGCAAACAAAAAAATGACTTTAACAGTCGAAGGGGAAAATTCAAGATCTGGCCTACGAAAAGGAGAGAGACAGGGAAAGGATACATACTTAGGTATTCACAACAATGAACACATATGACTCCAGACAACATTATGTGATAACATTTGGCTCCACAGGGGATGGCATGATCCCTGTGAGTTGCCAAGAACGTGCAGCTCCAGTGCCTTAGCTATTGGGTTATGGAGTCTCTTATTAAAAAAAAAAGTAAAAAAAAAAAAAAAAGGGAGTGGTATTTACAATGGTGGGACGTCGGTCATGTCCTAAACAAAAAAATTCTTGAGAAAATGCCCATTGATAGGGCCACCCAAAACCTCAGAATCCTCCAAGTTCTGCAATTCATAAGTGTTGTTCGTAAAAACCTCAAAAATCTTGAAGGGGCCAACCCAAAAGGCTTCAAATTTACCATGTTTTCCCTTGTCTTGCTTGGGTGCATCCCATTTGAGCACCGTATCCCCCAGTTGGAAATTTTCCTTGCTTACGCCCTTGTCAAAAGCTCATTTTATTTTATGATGATGGTCTTGTGCTTTATCAAGCAGCTGCTCCCTAGTCTGTTGCACTTCTACCAACTGCAGTATCCTTCTGACCGTGTCATTGGGTTCTCATTGGTAGTCTTGGAGGAACTTCGCCACAAGCAAAGCAAGTTGAGAAGGAAAGATTGCCTCAACGCCATACACTAGCTGGAAAGGAGAAATGCCCAATGATCTTTTTGTGGTAACTCTGTCAGCCCACAATGCAAACTTCAGCTTCAAATCCCGGGGCCACTTTCTTGTTGTCTTCTAACAATCTTTTGATGATCTTTATGAGGATCTTGTTAGAATACTTTGCTAAAGCATTTAACTAAGGGTAGTAGGGAGTAGAATGGACTAGTATGATCCCATACTTCTCACAGAAATTAATTAATGGCTTAGCTTTGAAAGAGGTGACATTGTCTGTAACAATCTTGCTTGGACAACCAAATCGGGATATGATGTCTTCAAGGAAATTTACGATCACCTTATGGGAAGCACTCCTTGTAGGGATGGCTTCTATCCATTTGGTAAAATAATAAGCAACGGTCAAAATCCACCTTTGCTAGCCACTTGAGGCTAGGTGGATCTCTCCAATGAAATCGAGACCCCACTGCTGAAAAGGTACAGAAACCACTACAGGTTTCAAAGGAAAATATTTGAGTTGTTTCTTTCCATCAAACTTTTGACACTTGGTACAAGCTCTAATCTTTGCACAAACATCAGTAAAAAGGTTGGGCCAGAAATACCCAGCTCTGAGAATCGTATACGTTGTGGTCCTCCAAAAATGATGCCCCCCACATGAGTTGTCATGAAAATCAAACATACCTCTTTGGGCTTCTTGTGGGTCTAGACACCTCAACAGGAATCCCAGAGGATCCTTCCAGTACAACATCTGATAGATGATACAATACTTGATTGCTTTGAGTTTCAAAGCTCTCACCTTTTTTTTACCCAAACCATTAGGGCGCCTCAACTTCTGCAAAAAGTATATGATGTCTTTATACCAGGGGCATCCTGCTAAGTTGGGGATGACATGAGAGACTTCACCAACAATCTTCGCTTGTTGATTTTTTGAGTCTATATTCATAAAATTAACCCCCAATGCCTCGCAATTTGATTCAACCAGTAACTTGGCCAAACCTTAGCCTTTCACCAACCTAGTGGGTTTGATTTCTAGGTCAAACTCCTGAATCTTGGCGATCCACTTGCTTCTTTTCCCATCTATATCGGGTTGGATCAATATATCCTTTACTGAAGCCGAAGGGACATATGCAATACTTTTCAAGTGCAGAATATAGATTCTGAAATCCTTGAGGGATTTCACCAAAGAATAAGCCTGCTTTTTCATGATATCATATCTCGTTTCTGCATCTCTCAGTGCTCTGTTGAAAAAGGAAATAGGTTGTTCTAGCACATCTGAATTTATTTGTAGCAAAACAACAGCTAATGTATATGATGAAGCGAAGGAAAATATCAGAAATTCCTTGGAATAGTTTGGTCTGATGAGCACATGTGCTTCGGTCAACGCCCTCTTGATTTGGTTGAAAGAATTTCTGGACTCAATAGTCCATTTCACTTCATTCCCCTTTCTAAGAATGGTTGTAATGTATCTAACCAACTCATCAAAATTAGAAATGAATCTCCTCAGAAAATTGATTTTACCCAAGAAAGACTGAACCTCTTTCCTGGTTCTGGGAAAAGACAAGGACTAGATGGCCTCTACTCGGCTTGGATCAATTTTCACCCCTTTAGCTGACACAATATGCCCTAACATTTTTCCCTCTTGTATGGAAAATAAATATTTCTTGGGATTGAGGGAGAGACCAAACCTTTTGCACTTCAGGAAAACCTTCCTCAGATGATAACAATGCTCTTTATCAAATCTAGAGAATACTATAATGTCATCCAGATAAATGACTACAAATGTTTCCTTTTCCCCAATGAAGGCAATGTCCATGGCTCGTTGGAAGGTTCCTCCTGCATTCATCAACCCAAAGGGAATTTTAGCATACATGAATGTGCCCCAAAGAGTTTTGAAATTTGTCTTCTCTCTGTCTTCAGGCAAGAAAAATATCTGATTGTACTCGGAGAAACCATCGACCATAGACATCTTGGACGAACTAGTCACTCTCTGCAAGATGTGCTCCATTTTCGGAAAGGGGTAGTTATCTTTCTTGGAGGTCCTGTTCAAATTTATGAAATCAACACACAACCTAATTTCCCCATTCTTCTTCCTCACGGGAAGCAAATTAGCTACCCACTCTGAAAATCTCAAAGGGGTGATGATCTGCGCATCCAATAACTTCTTGACCTCTTTTTCCATAATCGACAACATCATGGGATTTCTCTGTTTGATATTTTGCTTGAAAGGTTTGGAATCCTCTTTCAAAGGGATTTTGTGTTCAATGATGTTGGTGTTATATGTTCTCAAGTCCCTGTATGTCCAAGAAAACACATCATCGAACTCCTTCAAGAGTCTAACATACTTGGCCCTTTGCTCCATTGATAAGCTGCTAGAAAATTTGACCCATTTGGGATCCTTCTCCGTTCCTAGATTGCATTCAGTCACATCATCCTCTTCAGTTGATCCTTTGACCTTTACATCAACATCATTTTTTTCAAACAATCTCTCCAAAAGGACAAGCCCCTTTGGAATGTGGTTTCTAGGTAACTGAACAATATGATGGTTATCAATCTTATTTATAAAAACATCAGCATGCAGACTTTCTTCAACCTCCTAGTCCTGATCAATATGCATATCATAAAATTCATCCACAGTCTCAAGGAACTTCTTAATCTCAATATCATCCTCAAAGACCTTCCAATGTTTGACATTTTCAGGAATGTAGGGTTTGTATTTTATCTCCACCTCATACTTGATTTTCAGGGGAAAATGTACCTTAAAATTGCTTGTTGAGACCACCAAGGAATCTGCCACATAGTTCTACTCCCTTGGAATAAATTAAATATTAAAAGCCAAGAAGAAACTGTTAATCATATCCCACACCTCATTTCTATAGGCCCGTAACCTTAGGTTCTTAGCCTGATACAGATTTTTTATTTGATGAACGATCATCTCAGTGTCTCCAAACACTACTAGCTCTTCAACTTTCATATCCTTGGAAGCTCTCAAACCCAAGACAAGAGTCTCATATTTTTCTACGTTGCTTGTTGTTTCAAATTCTAACTTGCAGGACAGAGCTATAGTCTCTTGGGTATGGGAAATAGAAACTACTCCAGCACTAGCACCTTCCTTAGAAGTCGTAATGTTCCTGACTTGGATAGTCTAGGAAACGCTTCTAATGTGTGCGTAGGATCAAAGGTTTACAACATATAAATGATCATACAAATAATAAATGCGAAAAAGGACTGCAAGTTTGTATTATGATATCTCTGTGGATTACAAAAATGGACGAATGCGGCTGAATACTGACAATACTCGACTAGATCAACATACAAAGGATCTTAGCCGGAATATAAATAAGCAACTGCGACTGAATAACAACACTCGGCTAGATTGAAAGACAAAAGGATCTTAGCCGAAATACAAATAAGCAACTAAAAGATAATACCCGGAATATGGGAGCACTGAAGAATGATGGAAGACCTGGATGATCTTCTCGGTGACTAGGGTGTGTCTTTTAACACCGAAATCAGCCAACTGGTGTCTTCCTCCTGGAATACACTGAACTATCTCTCCTGAGATGCGCCTCTTCTCCTTAATGACAAGTCATAATCTGCATAATGATGAATTAGGTCGCTGACCCTTCCTTTATAGTTTTCCAAAACCCTAAATCATGTTGAAACCCTAAATCACTGCTGAAACCCTAATTCACTGTTGACTTCTAGTTTTAGCTCATAATGACTTAAAAGCGTTGTTAACTCTTGTTAGCTCAATGTCACTTTCCGAATATAACACCTATGACTGGGGTGACCTCTAGTAAAGCGTTGTTAACTCTTGTTATCTCAATGTCACTTTCCGAATATAACATCTGTGACTGGGGTGACCTCTAGTAAAGTGTTGTTAACTCTTGTTAGCTCAATGTCACTTTCCGAATATAACACCTATGACTGGAGTGACCTCTAGTAAGCCTGTTTACCCCTCTTTGGCCCTGGCTATAGTCTAACGGGGTGGTTTAGACCATTAAGCCTCCTCTTCTGGAGCTCCTATTTGGAAAGGGACATTACAGTCCTCCCTTCCTGAAATTGCTTGTCCTCAAGCAATACCAGTCTAGGGTGCTGCAACACCTGCTCACTCTCCCAAGTAGCGTCCTCTAATGGAAGCCCTCTCCATCTGATCAAACACTCTCTGATGACCCTGCTCCTTAGTTTCCGCTCTCGAAATTCCAAAACCTCCTCCGGAACTAACTCCAATTTTCCCTCCTCATCCAACCGGGGGAGCTCCTCTAATGTGTTAGTGAATTGTCCCACTGCCTTTTTTAGGCAAGATACGTGGAACACGTTATGAATCTTGGTCTCCTTTGGAAGCTCTAGCTCGTAAGCAACCTCTCCTACTCGGTGCATGATCCTGTAGGGACCATAAAATCTAGGCTTGAGATTTTCGGTTCCACTCTTCTTCAGAGATGACTGTCTGTAGGGTTGGAGTCTCAAGAAAACCAAATCTCCAACCTCAAAGATGCACTCTATCCTATGCCTGTCCGCGCTTATCTTCTGTCGGTTTTGCGCCGTCTGCAAGTTCTCTTTCAACAATTTGAGAATCTCCTGACACTCTATGATCTAATCCTTGGCCTTGGGAGATCTACTCTCCCCGAAGACCAATTCGACCAAAGTGGGAGCATCATATCTGTATAATGCTCGGAAGGGTGTCATACCAATGGACACGTGGAAGGTGGTGTTGTTGCAATGTTCCCCTAAATGTAGCCACTTTACCCACGTTCTCTGTTGTCCTCCTACATAGTTCCTCAAATACCCTTCAACCCACTTGTTGACAATCTCGGTCTGTCCATCTGTCTGAGGGTGATAGCTGGTGCTAGGTGTCAACTCTGTCCCCACCAACCGAAACAACTCTCTCCAAAATGTCCCTATGAACCAGTTGTCCCTGTCACTGACGATGTTCTTCGACAACCCATGAAGTCTGAAGACCTCCCTAAAGAAAAGCTTGGCTACCTGAACTGCATTGTACTCTATCGGTATGGTGTAGAAGTGAGAAAACTTGGTCAATCTATCGACCACTACATAGATGCAGTCCTTACCCTGGACCTTGGGTAGACTGGTGATGAAGTCCATAGATATACTCTCCCATTTCTGCTCTAGAATGGGGAGTGGCTGAAGTAGCCCTGCTGGAAGAGAATGCTCTGGCTTGTTCTGCTGGCAAGTCACACACTCACTGACGTGTCTCATAACATCTTGTTTGAGGCCCTTCCATGAGAACCTCTCTCGGATTTGTCTGTAGGTTTTGAAAAACCCCTGATGGCCTGCTAGAGGTGAATCATGAACTGCGGTGAGGATTTTCTTCTTAAGCCCTGAATCTGGAACCAAGTAGACTCTATCCTTGTAAAATATGACATCGTCAATGACCCTATATCGGTCATCCTGTATCTGCCCATCCATCACCTCACAAGCGAACTTGTTCTTGGAATATTCCACTAACAAGTGGGATTTCCAACCTACTGAAATCTCCATCAAAGAACATGCCACAGTTCTCCTCGATAGTGCATCGACCACAATGTTCTTCTTCCCCTTGACATACTCTATGTCAAAGTCGAATGCCTGTACCTTCGTCGCCCATTTCTGTTGGCGTTCACTG